>JBBPBX010012195.1:0-54493 GCA_038048925.1 Garcialebias charrua | reverse complement strand
ACCTGTATCTCAGACCATTTTCCCATATTATTTGAATTTTTCACCACTCCTGCACCAAAGGCTATTCTCCCAGCACGTTTCTGCCGCTCCATCAACCCATTAACTCCAAATGAGTTTACTGATGCCTTTAAGAGCACTGAATTTTGCTCTGCTGTCAGCCTGAACCCATCTCTACATCCTGAGGACTTCATCAGCTCCTTCCATCACACCTGCACAACGATCTTGGACTCCATCGCTCCTCTCAAACAGGCATCTTCAAAAAACAGACCATCACCATGGCTCAACGAAACGACGCGAGCTCTTCGACAACGTTGCAGACAAGCAGAGCGAAAATGGAAGCGTGACCGGCTTCATGTATCTCAGGGAATACTGAGAGACTGTCTCTGTGAGTATGATAACGCTGTGAAACAGGCCAAGTCACAGTACCTCTCCAACTTAATCTCCACCAGCTCCAACCGGCCGAGGACGCTTTTCAGCACACTCCAGTCTGTCATCAATCCATCTGTCGATGTTCTGAAAACTGCCACACAGTCTACCTGTGATGACTTTCAGAGCTATTTTGTCAACAAAATAGACTCTATCAGGCAGAACATTGTCAGTTCATCCAACACCATCCTGTCATGTACCTCTACAATAACCACTGCTGTTTTTGACCAGTTTGATCTCGTCTCACTGCCTCAACTCACCAAGGTGGTTCAGCAGATGAAACCAACAAACTGTTCTCTGGACATCATTCCCTCTAAAATGTTCAAACAATGCTTTGATGTAATTGGTCCTTCTGTTTTGTCATTTATCAACAGCTGTCTAACTTCAGGTTATGTGCCATCTGCTTTCAAACATGCTGTGGTCAGGCCTCTTCTAAAAAAACCAGGCCTAGATCCTACAGCTCTCTCTAATTTCAGGCCAGTTTCCCATCTGTCATTTCTATCAAAGGTCCTAGAAAAGATTGTTTTTATTCAACTTCAATCTTTTCTAGAACTCAACAACCTGTTTGAAAAATTTCAGTCAGGTTTTCGAGCTCGTCACAGCACTGAATCTGCACTGCTCAAAGTACAGAATGACATTCTTCTGTCTGGATGCAAAAAACCCTGCTCTGCTGGTGATGTTAGACCTCTCAGCAGCTTTTGACACCGTCGACCATCAGGTACTAATCAACCGCTTGTCTCAGCAGGTTGGCCTCCAGGGAGCTGTGCTTGAGTGGTTCAAATCTTACCTGTCTGGGAGAACTTTTTCTGTCATGATAGGCGATCTGTCCTCCTCTTCATCAACCCCTCTGACCTCCGGCGTACCACAGGGATCTATTCTAGGGCCAGTCCTCTTCTCTCTTTACATGCTGCCATTAGGATCAATCATCACACGTCATAACCTGTCTTTTCACATGTATGCAGACGATTTACAAATCTATCTGCCAGTCACTCCCAACCCCTCACTCAGTTCAAACACTCTTGTCAACTGCTTAAATGACATTAAGCACTGGCTCTCTCAAAACTTCCTCCACCTAAACACAGATAAAACTGAATGCATTTTGTTTGGTGCACCTGATGACACCAGCAACATCCTTCCCAGTCCCAGTGTTGGTTTTCCCCTCCCCCACTTCAACTCGGTGGTCAGAAATCTTGGAGTGCAGTTTGACTCCAATTTAAAGTTTGATAAACAGATCAGTTCTGTTGTCAAGACCAGCTTTTTCCAACTCCGTCTGCTCTCCAAAGTCAAGTCATTTCTTAGTCGTGGTGATCTGGAGAAGGCCATCCATGCCTTTGTGACCTCCAGACTTGACTATTGTAATGCTTTGTATCTTGGCATTAATCAATCCTCCATCTCCCGTTTACAGCTTGTACAGAACTCTGCCGCGCGCTTTTTGACCAACACACGAAAATATGAACACATCACTCCTGTCCTGTCCTCTCTACACTGGCTCCCAGTTCAGTTCAGGATACAGTTCAAGTTGCTGTTGTTTGTTTTCAAAGCTCTGAATGGACTTGCTCCCCTCTACATCTCAGAACTTCTGAAAGTCCATCAGCCTGGCAGGGACCTACGATCTGCCAGTCAACACCTGCTGGAGGTGCCTCGCTCGAGGTACAAGCAATGGGGAGACCGGTCATTTTCTGTTGCCGGCCCAAAAGCCTGGAACAGCCTCCCCCTTGAGCTGCGTGCCACCTCTGATCTGACTCTGTTCAAAACCAAACTGAAGACCCACTTGTTCAAAAAAGCTTTCAGTGTGTAACTTTTATTATTTTGTATTTTAGTATGTAGCATCTTTATTTCAATTGCATTTTTATTTCACTTGTTCAAAAAAGCTTTCTGTGTGTAACTTTTATTACTTGTGTTATTTTAGTATGTAGCATTTTTTTATTTCCATTGCCTTCTTTTATCGCTGTGGTTTCTTATTCTATTTTCATTGATCTATTGTTCCAGTTTATTCTTCTTTTTATCCTGTTAAGCACCTTGGTCAATGCAAGGCATTGTGGAAGGTGCTATACAAATAAAGTTTATTATTATTATTATTATTAGTAAATTCAGACACCGCTGCGAGGTGGCGTTGCTGGCGAGCAGACCAGGGGTCAGAAATTTTTGACATCGCAAACACCAAGGGTTTGTGGTCAACATATGCAGTGAACCGGCGGCCCTCCAGGAAAAACCTGAAATGGCGTGTGGCCAGGTAAAGCGCCAGCAACTCTCTGTCAAAAACACTGTATTTCAGCTCATTGTCCCGCAGCGTACGGCTGAAAAATGCAAGCGGCTGCCAAACCCCGGAAACCTGCTGTTCTAACACAGCCCCCACCGCAACATCAGATGCGTCGGTTGTTAAAGCTATTTGCGCCGCTGGGGATGGATGGGCCAAAAGGGCAGCAGTGGCCAGTGCAGCTTTAGCATCACCAAATGCCTGTAGGCGTTCTGGTGTCCAGTCAACACTGTCGTTGGGCTTTTTCTTTTTCAGCGCTCCATAGAGCGGACGCAGCAGTTGTGCTGCCCTGGGGAGGAAACGGTTATAGAAGTTAACCATTCCCAAAAATTCTTGTAGCGCTTTAACAGACTGGGGCTGTGGGAAATCTGACACCGCCTGCACTTTGTTTGGTAACGGGACGGCACCACTGGCAGAAATGCGGTGACCCAAAAAGTCAATGACTGGCAGCCCAAACTGGCATTTCGCTGTATTTACAATCAGGACATGTGCTGCTCAGCCGAGCTGCTAGCCACCAGGACGTCATCCAGGTACACAAATAAGGACAGACCCCTTAGGACTGAATCCATCAACCGCTGAAATGTTTGTGCTGCACCTTTAAGACCAAAAGGCATGCGCAAAAACTCAAACAGGCCGAAAGGCGTGATAACAGCGGTCTTAGGGACATCCTCCACATGCACAGGAACCTGGTGGTACCCCCGTACTAAATCTACTTTAGAAAAAATGGAGGTCCCAGCCAGGTGCACTGAAAAATCCTGGATGTGGGGGATGGGATAACGATCGTTCTCTGTGATGTTATTAAGGCGGCGGAAATCCCCACATGGACGCCATTTGCCATCTGCCTTGGGCACCATGTGGAGGGGGGAGGCCCACGGACTGTTTGAGCGCTGCACGATGCCTAAACGCTCCATGTTAGCAAACTCTTCCTGTGCTATTGCTAGCTTAGTAGCATCGAGGCGGCGTGCACGTGCGAACACCGGGGGGCCCGTTGTGGGAATATAATGTTCGACCCCATGTTTTGTGTTTGTGTTTGCAAAATCAGGAACAGTCAGCGAGGGGAATTCAGACAATAAACGCTGAAACACATTACCCGAAGCTAAAAAGTTAGCATGCATTAAAGGCCCAGCTCCTCGCGTCTCACAAGGCAGTGACGAAAAAGACACAGCGTCGATCAAACGTCTGTTAGCTAAATCAACCAGGAGCCCGTGAGCACAAAGAAAATCAGCCCCTAAAATAGGGACTGAGCTAGCAGCTACCACAAAGTTCCACTGGAAGTCCCGTTCATGGAAACGAACAGTCACCAACCTTTCGCCAAACGTCTTGATGGGATAGCCGTTAGCCGCGGTTAGCTGCGGCCCGCAGCCTTCTGCCAACCTGTCGGAGCCAGTCGGGGGAACGAGGCTCTTCTGCGAGCCGGAGTCCACCAGGAACCGCCTCCCCGACCTCGAGTCTTCAATGAAAAGCAGCCTTTCCTTGTCGCCAACGGCCGCGACTGCTAGCGGGCGCTGGCGTTCTCGTTTCCCTGCGGCTTGAAGCTGCACGGCGGGATGCATCGTCGTGCTTTGGCGCCAAAGCGCTGTTGGTAGAAACAAAGGGCGGCTTCTGTTTTCTGTTTTCTGTCTTCGCGGGCCAGCGAGCGGTAATCCTTCTGCTGCAGAAACGAGGAGTTGGCCAGAGCGGTGCGCACTGGAGCCGGGAGCCGGCGGAGGAAGAGGTGGAGAAAGAGAAACTCGCAGTCTGCTGATCCCCTCAAAGACAACATGCTCTCCATGAGCTCGAGAGCTGTGCCGTCGCCCAAATCGGAGAGGGAAAACAGTTTCTCGGCGCGCTCCGCGTCTGAGAGTGTGTAACGCTGCAGAAGGAGTTCTTTGAGGGCGTCGTATTTTCCTTGTGCAGGAGGGTCTTGTAGCAGGCTCATTACCCGCTGGGTGGACAATGGGTCCAGTGAAGCTACCACATGGTGGTATTTGGTGTCGTCTGCAGAGATCCCGCGAAGAGCGAACTGTGATTCGATGTGGGCGAACCACGACTGAGGTGCGTGCAGCCAGAAGTCCGGGATTTTAACGGCCACCGCAAAAGCGAGCGGGGCCGCCGGTGGAGGTTCCACAACCGCGGACAGCTGAAGAGAGCTGGCTTGACCTTCAGATGTCGTCATTTCAATTCACAAGGGTCACCAGTGTAGGAGGCGGTGAAGAGACGACACAGGAGACGGGATGTAGATCTTCACTTTTAATCAACTCCTACTAAACTGGCGGGAAACCACCCAACACCGCCTTATATACCAACACAACATCCGGTCCTCTGGACCTTTCACAATAAAAGCATCCTGTAACACATTCGGTCCACTGGGTGTGAGTAGAGCCCCCTAGTGGTCCACCACAACTGACCACTTCCTGAAGCTGCTGGTCAGTTTACTCCAGCCAGAACTCAGAACCATCCAGAAGACAACTCAGTTCAAAATACCCTGATGCATGCTCAATAATCCAGGTAGAAAAATCCAAAAAAGCTAAGTCTGGTCCTCTGGACATTCAAAAAACACAACAAAACAGGTGTACTTTCTATGGTCCAGGTGTGGTTTCTATAGTCCAGGTGCACTTTCTATAGTCCAGTTTTTTGTTTTTTTTTTTTTTTGCTTTGTTTTGTTGTGTTTTTTGAATGTCCAGAGGACAAGACTTAGCTTTTTTGGACAACTCAGTTGTGTTGATTTATATACAGTACGTCGTCTCAGGACACCGAACAACACATTCACACAAAAACAATCAGTAAAAGTTTTCTCTGTGAGGAAGCAGCAGATTGTGTTGAATCTTCACTTCATCAATGTCTCCCATCCTGAGCAAGAACAAAGGAGACAGTGGAAAGAAAATCTCCCTTTAACAGGAAGTAACCTCAAGCAGAACCAGGCTCAGGACGAGCTTCAACTGGCTGGGTCTGAGAGGACAGGAAGTAGAAACAGACATAGAATGACAAGTCCAGGTTTCTATAGTCCAGGTGTACTTTCTATAGTCCAGGTGTACTTTCTATGGTCCAGGTGTGGTTTCTATAGTCCAGGTGTACTTTCTATAGTCCAGATGTACTTTCTATGGTCCAGGTGTACTTTCTATAGTCCAAGTCTACTTTCTATAGTCCAGGTGTACGTTCTAAAGTCCAGATGTACTTTCTATGATCCAGGTGTACTTTCTATGATCCAGGTGTACTTTCTATGATCCAGGTGTGGTTTCTATAGTCCAGGTCAACTTTCTATAGTCCAGGTGTACTTTCTATAGTCCAGATGTACTTTCTATGGTCCAGGTGTACTTTCTATAGTCCAGGTGCACTTTCTATAGTCCAGGTGTACTTTCTATAATACAGGTGTACTTTCTATGGTCCAGGTGTACTTTCTATAGTCCAGGTGTACTTTCTATAGTCCAGGTGTACTTTCTATAGTCCAGGTGTACTTTCTATAGTCCAGGTGTACTTTCTATAGTCCAGGTGTACTTTCTATAGTCCAGGTGTACTTTCTATAGTCCAGGTGTACTTTCTATAGTCCAGGTGTACTTTCTATAGTCCAGATGTGCTTTCTATTGTCCAGGTGTACTTTCTATAGTCCAAGTCTACTTTCTATAGTCCAAGTGTACGTTCTAAAGTCCAGATGTACTTTCTATGATCCAGGTGTACTTTCTATGATCCAGGTGTACTTTCTATGATCCAGGTGTGGTTTCTATCGTCCAGGTCAACTTTCTATAGTCCAGGTGTACTTTCTATAGTCCAGATGTACTTTCTATGGTCCAGGTGTACTTTCTATAGTCCAGGTGCACTTTCTATAGTCCAGGTGTACTTTCTATAATACAGGTGTTCTTTCTATGGTTCAGGTGTACTTTCTATAGTCCAGGTGTACTTTCTATAGTCCAGGTCAACTTTCTATAGTCCAGGTGTACTTTCTATTGTCCAAGTGCACTTTCTATAGTCCAGATGTACTTTCTATGGTCCAGATGTGCTTTCTATTGTCCAGGTGTACTTTCTATAGTCCAAGTCTACTTTCTATAGTCCAAGTGTACGTTCTAAAGTCCAGATGTACTTTCTATGATCCATGTGTACTTTCTATGATCCAGGTGTACTTTCCATGATCCAGGTGGACTTTCTATGATCCAGGTGTGGTTTCTATAGTCCAGGTCAACTTTCTATAGTCCAGGTGTACTTTTTATAGTCCAGATGTACTTTCTATGGTCCAGGTGTACTTTCTATAGTCCAGGTGCACTTTCTATAGTCCAGGTGTACTTTCTATAATACAGGTGTTCTTTCTATGTTCCAGGTGTACTTTCTATAGTCCAGGTGTACTTTCTATAGTCCAGGTCAACTTTCTATAGTCCAGATGTACTTTCTATAGTCCAGATGTACTTTCTATGGTCCAGGTGTACTTTCTATAGTCCAGGTGTACTATCTATAAGGTCAACTTTCTATAGTCCAGGTCAACTTTCTATAGTCCAGGTGTACTTTCTATAGTCCAGGTGTACTTTCTATAGTCCAGGTCAACTTTCTATAGTCCAGGTGTACTTTCTATAGTCCAGATGTACTTTCTATGGTCCAGGTGTACTTTCTATTGTCCAAGTGCACTTTCTATAGTCCAGATGTACTTTCTATGGTCCAGATGTGCTTTCTATTGTCCAGGTGTACTTTCTATAGTCCAAGTCTACTTTCTATAGTCCAAGTGTACGTTCTAAAGTCCAGATGTACTTTATATGATCCAGGTGTACTTTCTATGATCCAGGTGTACTTTCTATGATCCAGGTGTGGTTTCTATCGTCCAGGTCCACTTTCTATAGTCCAGGTGTAGTTTCTATAGTCCAGATGTACTTTCTATGGTCCAGGTGTACTTTCTATGGTCCAGGTGTACTTTCTATAGTGGTGTACTTTCTATAGTCCAGGTCAACTTTCTATAGTCCAGGTGTACTTTCTATAGTCCAGGTGTACTTTTTATAGTCCAGGTCAACTTTCTATAGTCCAGGTGTACTTTCTATAGTCCAGATGTACTTTCTATGGTCCAGGTGTACTTTCTATAGTCCAGGAGTACTTTCTATGGTCCAGGTGTGCTTTCTATTGTCCAAGTGCACTTTCTACAGTCCAGGTGTACTTTCTGTAGTCCAGGTGCGCTTTCTATAGTCCAGGTGTACTGTACTTTCTATAGTCCATGTGCACTTTCTATAGTCCAGGTGCACTTTCTATAGTCCAGATATACTTTCTATGGTCCAGGTGTACTTTCTATAGTCCAGGTGTACTTTCTATAGCACTTTGAGATTTTTATTAATGAAAAGTGCATTATAAATTGAATTCATTATTATTATTATTATTATCTATAGTCCAGGTGTTGTTTCTATAGTCCAGGTGTACTTTCTATAGTCCAGGTGTACTTTCTATAGTCCAGGTGTACTTTCTATAGTCCAGGTGTACTTTCTATAGTCCAGGTGTACTTTCTATAGTCCAGGTGTACTTTCTATAGTCCAGGTGTACTTTCTATAGTCCAGGTGTACTTTCTATAGTCCAGGTGTACTTTCTATAGTCCAGGTGTACTTTCTATAGTCCAGGTGTACTTTCTATAGTCCAGGTGTACTTTCTATAGTCCAGGTGTACTTTCTATAGTCCAGGTGTACTTTCTATAGTCCAGGTGTACTTTCTATAGTCCAGGTGTACTTTCTATAGTCCAGGTGTACTTTCTATAGTCCAGGTGTACTTTCTATAGTCCAGGTGTACTTTCTATAGTCCAGGTGTACTTTCTATAGTCCAGGTGTACTTTCTATAGTCCAGGTGTACTTTCTATAGTCCAGGTGTACTTTCTATAGTCCAGGTGTACTTTCTATAGTCCAGGTGTACTTTCTATAGTCCAGGTGTACTTTCTATAGTCCAGGTGTACTTTCTATAGTCCAGGTGTACTTTCTATAGTCCAGGTGTACTTTCTATAGTCCAGGTGTACTTTCTATAGTCCAGGTGTACTTTCTATAGTCCAGGTGTACTTTCTATAGTCCAGGTGTACTTTCTATAGTCCAGCTTTGGTTTCTATAGACCAGGTATACTTTCTATAGGAGGAAAGACAAAAAACATGTTCAGATAGAAATTAATATAAACATAAAGAGAACACACAATAACAGAATAAATACTAAATAAGTAATAAACAGAACAATGCACTGGAATTGAACTGAATAAAATGAAAGACAGCAAATTATGTTTTCCAATGTGGAGGATCAAATCTGTGACATGCTGGTTTCTTTGGTCCCTCTCCTTTCTCCAGGTGTGATGAGTACGTGAGCCAGCTGGATGAGATGCAGCGGCAGCTGGCTGCAGCCGAGGACGAGAAGAAGACTCTGAACTCCCTCCTGCGGATGGCTATCCAACAGAAGCTGGCCCTCACCCAGCGTCTGGAGGACTTAGCTTTTGATCAAGAGCAGACATGCCATGCTCGCGGGGGCAGCAGGGTAAGTCGTGGGAAGGCCGGTACCCCCAAAGTTAGTTCATCAGCCTTGGTTTCATCCTCCAGTGTTCCTCAAGGCTCCACTTCAACTGGCTGTAGTTCTGGTCCCAGCCTCACCAGTCCTGCTTCTGTACTCCGCCCGTCTGTGGCTAGAGCAGCAGTTCTTACCTCTCCTACATCACACAAGCCCCCCATTAGCCAATCGTCACCATCAGTCACCTTGCTAATCAGGCCTCCTGCACCAGAAAACCCTCCCTCTTTGAAGGGCCCCTCCTCTTCCTCAATGCAAACGCCTCCTTCTACTCCCCCAAGGCTGACTCATTCCAAGTGGACCATGGGGGTACGAACATTTCTGGTCGATTCCCACAATTTTGGTGTCAACATATCCCCTGGCCCGTCTCGTAGCTCAGCCCGGTCAAGGCTCTACACCTCAGATTCTCATGCCTCCCCCACCAGACCTGTCCAACCAGGATCTGCTCCCTGCTCCCCCTTTCGCTCCCCTGTTCCGGGGCTTAGACACACTACTTGGAGCACCTCGGCCCGAACCCGATCTTTGTCTAGCACGGCCCACTCTTCAGTCCTTTACACCACTTCCTCATCCTCCCCTTACTCTCCCTCCCACACCGGTTTTTACAGCTCCTCCCCCATTTTTAACCCCTCTAGCTCCTACCTCAGTTCTGGCACATCCTCCTCTCGAGCCAGCCACTCGAGCCAGTACACACCACTGTATCCCAGACACTACAGTCCATATCGGCCCCGGGAATGACCTTCGACTGTTAGCCCTTTATGCCTTTTAAAGTCTTCTGCACTCAGCTCCTTACTGTAAATAAAACCACAGTTCCCATTCTTCTTTTTTTGTCACCTGGGACAGAGGAGGTTCACAGAGAGGAGGGCGTCATGGTTTCCTGTCTCCCACTTCTGGTTGTCCTTGTGCCTACACCTTGGCCAGTTGGTTTGAATGTATGCTTTGCTCAGGGATTTGATAAAAGGAGCACAAGTGGCCCTGCCTTCCTTTTTTTCTGAGACTGCGGACTGGTCCACAGAAGAACAATAAGAGAAAAGCAAGTTTTTAGCCTTTAGTTTCTTTAAGACAAGATGCCATGTGCACGATTAAAACACAGTTCTTGAAGAAACACTTTACATATACTGTACAGTACACATACGTTTATGTCTTGACACCTTAATAACTATTGTCTTTCTCTTTAACATGATCTGTTTTAAATGTACCTTCCCTTACAGTAGCAAGGTTTTGTAAAGAAGTCTTCTGGAAGGTTTACAGGCAGGATGATTCAAACCTATTTGGAGATTGTGCTAGGGATGGACAAAAGAAGATTTTTTCTGTTAGGCCTTTGTGGAACCATACTTTCTGATTGTAACTGTTCTGCGCTGAGTGAAACATCAACTGTAGCATTTCTGCTCAGTAACTGTTAGTCATCAAAAGCAGTGTGCACAACTCCAACATTTTTCCTGTTGTCTGAACTGTGTCATTTGAAGTTGACTCAGTGGATGCAGGTGTCGTCTGCACACATGAGGAAAGTCACTTTTTATTTTGGTTTCCCACTGGCAGCACTAAGACTGTTTCCACTACTTACTGTTACAGTTGTTCTAATGACAGGCCAAGCATTTTACCGCTAAGCCTTCAATGATGCCCTACCTGAACAATCTAACAAGGATAAGTCAGGTCCTCTGGACAGATTCTTGTTCTTGTGGACAGATTCTCTGGAAGAATACATCCAGAGGACCTGACTTAACCTTGTTAGATGCATCTACCTGTATTATTGAGCATTGTCAGGACCTACCTGGATAAATTCACCAGTCAATAGGATAAAACAACTCATTATTGCAAGGTTGTTGCATCATATACTAATATATGCAGCTTTAATGCTTTAATCCTATTAGTCTACTAAAACAAACCAAAAATGTTCAAAATCATTGTTGCTTGTACATGTCCAGTGGTGCTTTGGTGCTTTAACCACGTCTTGGAAGTCCTGTCAACTTGGTAAACAACTCAAGTTTGCAAACCCAATGTGACCCCAAATGGCAGATTGATCAGCTGCAATTATCAATAATCCCTTGCTATACAACCACAGTGATTCTCAGAGTTCGAGAACAATGGGTTCCACTTATATTGAAAGAGGCAGATAAACTAAGAAAAAAAGGTTTGTAGGCTCAATCATCCAGGTAGATGGGACAAGCTTGCTAGCTTTGGGGTTAGCAGTCCTTTTCTTATAATCTCATCCTCGTTGCATTTATTTTAGGGGCTGAGATGGGGTAGAGGTAGGGCAGCCGACCTGGAATCTGAAAGTCCCAGGTTCGATCCCCAGCCATTCCCACATGTTGTGGTGTCTCTGAGGAGGACACCTAATCCCTAATTGCTCCCCGGGCAGTTTACATAGCTGCGTACTGCTCCACCTGGGTGTATCGCAGGTGTGACAGGTTAAATGCAGAGAACTATTTTAATCATTGTATGAGAACATACAGTGATGACACATGTTGACGTGACAGTGACAACACATAGCACTTGTAATATCCAGCTTATCTTGAAAGTTCCATCCATCTTATTTCATCTTCCACGTGTTCTGGACTCAGGTGTTGGGGCAGCAGCTTGAGTAGGGAGGTCCCAGCATCTCTTTCCACAGCCACCTCTTCCAGTTCTTCTGGGAGGACTACTAGGTGTTCCCAGTCCAGAGACATGGTCTCTCCAGCGTGTCCAGGGTCTTCCCCGTAGTCTCCTCCCAGTCAGACATGCACAAAGCACCTCCCTAGGGAGACACCCATGGGGCATCCTTACCAGATGCACAAACCACCTCAACTGGCTCCTCCCAATGTGGAGGAGCAGCGGTTCTCCTCTGAGTCTCTCCTGATAACTGAACTTCTGTCTCTGAGGGAGAGTCCAGCTACTCTGCAGAGGAAACTCATTTCAACCTCCTGGATCCACAATCTCATTCTTTCATTCTCTACCAGAGCTCATGACCAGAGGTGAGGGGAGGAACGTAGACCGACCAGTAAACAGAGAACTTTGTCTTACAGCTCAGCTCCCTCTTCACCACAACGGACCAGTACAGAGTCCACAATACTGCAGACACTGCACCAATCTGTCAATCTCATGCTCCATTCTTCCGTCACTCATGAACAAAACCCTGAGATACTTGAACTCTTCCACTTGAGAGAGAACCTCACCCTCGACCTGAAGAGAACAATCCTCCCTCTGACTGAGGACCATGGCCTCAGATTTGGAGGTGCCGATTCTTAAAAGTTTATTATTGAAACATGTATGATGCAACCTACAGTAGTCAGTTCATTCTCGTCTTTCAGCTTGCACATGGAGCTACTGAAGTCCTTTGTTAGCTCTATTACTCTCTTTACCATCCAATGAAGCGATGTAAACATGCAGAGGTTTTTGTGGGCCTGCTAGATGGCCCCGTGTTGCCAACTCCAAATCTTATTGGTTAAAGGTCCACTGACATCATCTTACAAATTTGCATGAAATGATAGAAGATATATATCTTGTATCATTCAACTATGTTCGTTTTTGCAAACAAAATGATAAATTAATGAAAATTCCTTTCAAACTGAGTCTAAAATTAAAAACTGCTTTTCTCTCTGAAAAATCCGACTACAAGCGAATGCAACATTTGTGACGTAGGAGAAAGAACGTCTTTAGAACGCCCCATATAAATATTCATGGCGAACAAGAAATAAAACAACAAAATTATCAATCTAAGTTAAGATTTGAGCTATTTGTCTTCAGTTTTGGAAGCAGGAAGTTAGATGAGCAGAAACAGCAGGTTCTAATTTAATTTCTGCACCGTATGTATTTGACTCTTACCTGTTCAGGAAGCAGGGAGCTCAGTCCGAGGGGGGGCAGCTTTATTTATTCCATTTTTGATGAAGGTCTTACATCTTTTGGGAAAGTGAAAAGGCTCACTTGTTCACTGATGATATTAGAACACCCAAATGCAACATAACCGGCATTTTTCAAGTTATACAAAAAAAAAAGGCGATCTGGATGAGAATGAATATGCGTTAATGGCAGACGCAGACTGACGGTCCTGCTCCCTACGTCACAAATGTTGCATTCGCTTGTAGTCGGATTTTTCAGAGAGAAAAGCGGTTTTTAATTTTAAACTCAGTTTGAAATGAATTTTCATTAATTTATCATTTTGTTTGCAAAAACGAACATAGTTGAATGATAAAATATATATATCTTCTATCATTTCATGCAAATTTGTAAGATGATGTCAGTGGAGCTTTAAAGCAACGGTCTTGGTGCATTTACTTTAAGATTTCAGGACTTTCACAAATTATTCTGAAGGCAACTTAATTTGACTCTAGTGACACATGAAGGCTGAAATGTGATTGGATAAAAGCTCTGGATAAACATATTTAAAACCAAGTAAAAACAATGAAAACCAGACTGTTGTCAATGACTGAAAACAGATTTATGTCACAGTTTCTGATCACTGAATGCCCAGACTGGCAGAGAAGGCTTTGATGGCCACTGAGGAGGATTTTTCATCTCTTTTTGGCTCAAGCTTTAGAATAAGACACAACGAAAGGTTATGTCATGTCATCTGGACAGTTTCTTTTTGGGAGAAACGTTTCATCTTTCATCTGAAAGACTTCTTCAGGCTGAGGCCTGACACCAAGATCTGTCTTACAAATAGCACCTTATTGACGTGTTTCACGCCAGCCTGCTGTGGAGTGCACAGAAACTGGCTTTATGCAGAAAGGACCATCAGTCTAAAACAATCGATCATCAGCAAAACAATCAAATGTTTTAGGCCTGACGGTCACAGAAACAGCCTGAGGACCCCAGACCAACATGTTGAGGGAAAAGGTTTGAAAGATCAACCATCCAGGAAGATAAATCACAAAAGGTCAAATCATGTCAACTGGACAGTTTCTTTTTGGGAGAAACGTTTCGTCCTTCTTCTTCAGTCCGAGGCCTTGAAAGTCTTTGAACCCCATCAAGGAGGTGACAGTCCCTGGTGGCAGCCTCCGACTGAAGGTATTGCAGATGAAAGATGAAACGTTTCTCCCAAAAAGAAATTGTCCAGATGACCTTTAACCTTTGGTTGTGATTCGTTTGCCTGGACGATTGGGCGCTCAACCCTTTTTTCTTGAAGAGTTTTTGTTACACAGTAGAGATTCTTCAGTGGATTAAGGAGTTGTGATCGGTCCAAACAATATTTCACACCTCCAGTATTAAAACTGCATTAATGTTGATGAAGTAGAAGATACTTGTTTTATAATGGTTGCTTCTTTTCTTTTCTTTGTACAGCACAAAGCAGACTGACGTGTTGATTCTAGGAGACCGTTGGCTCCTAAATCTCCTTTGTCTGAATGTTTGTAACAATTTCAACCTCTGCATTTTAAAATAAACCAAAGAGTCACAACACACAGAGTCTTTATTGTGATATTGTATTAGTGGCGTTGGACTTATTCACAGTTGGCTGAGTGATGACCGATCACAGCGTGACCTCAGCAGAGGACTTTCAGGAGGATCAACCCTCACAAAGCAACTGCTCCAGACAACATGTGAGGTGCTGGCAGACATCTTTAACACCATAACTCTGAACCAAGGAGCTAATCTCTTCTGATTGATCACTTTCTTTTTCAGCAGAGCAGCTTTATCAAGTGAAGTTTGAAAAGTAGTTGTAAAATTATCAACCAGCTGCTCTAAATCACTGCTCTCTGATGTATTACTCTGCAAGACAGAGGAAAACTATGGAAGATAGTCTTTAAAGTTGGTCACAGTTTTCTTATAAACACATGCTACGATGAAATTTACTCTCAGTGGCTTTGTAGTAATTTAATGTAAACTCATGTTATTAACAAGGGTCAAACACAACAAGACTTTGAGGAAATATTGCTACGTTATCATTACTGTATTTTTCGCTGTATAGGTCGCCTTTTTTTGCATAATTTGCATACCCTTTGACTTATAGGCCAAAGCGACATATTTATGGATTTCCCCCCCATATTTTTAAACCAATTTTTGGCTGAGATATGACTGTTTTCATTCTTTCTGAATGGAAAAAAATGGCATACTAACATTTTCAGCCACTAGATGGCAGGGGAGTAGTAAGTCATGCTGGTGCATCATGCAATAGGCAAAAGTGACTATTCATGACACAATCAGCTTGCCATAGCCTGCCACCGTCGTCTGCCTGGAGTAACCAAATCAGGTTCATTTCGCTGCGCTGCTCTGGCAAAATGCAGCTGATTTGACCATCAAACTGCACTTATTAAGTAAATGTTCAACTGACATGCCTTTACTATAAAGTCGAGCTAACAAATAATTGTTTTTAGGTGGTTATCTTGTTAAATTTCAAAGAAATGGACAGCAAGTCGCCCTCTGCACATTCCTACTTTCGTATATCGGCTTTTGAAAATGCAGCTGATTTGAACATCAAAGTGCATTTATTAAGCAACAGTTAGATTGAGACACAGCTGTACTATAATTTCGAGCAAACAAATAGTTTTTCTTTAAGTGTTAATCTCGTTAAATTCTTGTTAAAGTCCTCCCGTGCACGCTCCCGCTGCCACCATTTGGCAGCCTAGATTTTTGGCACAACACCGGCCCACAATTCCGGGTTGTCAGCAGTGACGCGTAACAAATGCAACACAAAAGCGGCGATGCATAATAGATGTGACGTATACAGCGAAGCGACATATTCATGAATTTTTACATTTTATTATACATATCTGGACTGATGCGACTTATAGGTCAGGTCTCTCTTGTAAATGAGTCCTTGTGGCTCAATGGGACTAACCTGTTTAAATAAAGGTTGAATGTGCGACGTGTACGGCAGAAAGTATGGTAATCTCTGTAAGACCTGGGGTCTTTCTTTGTGGAGTTTACACGTTCTTCTCGTGCTTGCGTGGGTTTTATCCGGGTTCTCCGGTTTCCTTCAACACACCAAAAACATGCATGTTAGTCTGCCTTCAGGCCCAGGCCTCCCTTGCAAGAGAGATCTGTGATCTCAATGGGATTTGCCTGGTTAAATAAAGGTTAATAATAAAAATCTCAATGACATAAGTCAGAACCAGGTCAAGAGTGTGATGATGAAAGTTAGTAGGTGTTTGGACGTTTTGGGTAAAACCAGTTGACTATTACATTTTTAAAGGCTATACTTCAGCTATCACTTTCAACATCTACATGAATATTGAAATCCTCCATTATTATGACTTTATCAGTATTTAGTAGTAAGTCAGTTAAGAATTCAGACAAAAACTGAGCATAGGAGCCTGGTGGACGATATATAACAACTAGTGAGAGTGGCTGTTTCGTTTTACATTTAGGATGGGATAGACTTGGAGACTCAAAAGTATTATAACTACTACAGGTAGTCCTCGACTTACGACGGAGATCCGTTCCTACGCGACGTCGTAAAGCGTATTTTGACGTAAGTCGAAACATACGTACATACTGCCCCATATACATGTACAGTACTGTACATTAGAGGCAGCTACGAATGGAAGTTCAGTTGACCTGGAACTTTATGCTTCCTCAGTCCTGGGTTACATCAGTACATGTGCTGAAAATGTATCCATAAGAAAGTGTGTTAAATTTTACCCCAATCAAAAACCCTGGCTAAATAAGGATGTCCGCACCCTGCTGGCAGCCAGGGACACTGCATTCAAGTCTAAAGACACTGAGGAGTTGAGAAAGTGCAGGAGAGAACTGGATGATGGCATAAAGAAGGCCAAAGCCGCGTATGCACAGAGGATCGAGGGACAGTTCACCTCACATGATCCACGGAGCATGTGGCAGGGCATCAAATGCTTAACAGACTACAAGGGCAAAAGCAAACAATGCCCCAGGGACCCATCCCTGCCTGATGCCCTCAATAAGTTTTATGCACGTTTTGATGATCCAAACAGACCAACTAGCACCAGACTCACCTCATCACCAGACGAGGAGCACCTCAAAGTGACCGCAGCAGAAGTGAGAGGTAGTCTCAGAAGGATCAACCCTCATAAAGCTACGGGTCCAGACAACATCCCAGGGAAAGTTCTGAAGGAATGTGCGGACCAGCTCTGTGAGGTGCTGGCTGACATCTTCACCACCTCACTTGCACTGGAGTCAGTTCCCACCTGCCTGAAGACTGCCACCATCATCCCAGTCCCAAAGAGCTCCACAGTGACTGGTCTGAATGACTATAGACCGGTGGCCCTCACCCCGATAGTCGCTAAATGTTTTGAGAAACTGGTCATGTCCCACATCAAGGCAACCGTCAACATCAACGAGGACCCTCATCAATATGCATACCGTGAGAACCGATCAACAGAGGACGCCATTTCTTCCGTGGTCCACACTGCTCTCACCCACCTGGATCAGAAAGACTCATACGTGCGTCTGCTCTTTGTGGACTTCACATCTGCCTTCAACACCATGATCCCCCAAACTCTGATAGACAAACTATCTACACTTGGACTAAGCCCCTCTATTTGTAACTGGATACTAGACTTCTTAACAGACAGACCACAGTCCGTGAAGATCCACAACTTCTCCTCCTCCACCATAACCCTCAGCACTGGCTCTCCTCAGGGATGTGTGCTGAGCCCTCTTCTGTTCACTCTGCTCACATATGATTGTACAGCCACACTTCCAGGCTGTCATATTGTTAAGTTTGCAGATGATACAGCTGTGGTGGGATGCATCACAGATAATGATGAGTCCAGCTACAGACAGGAGGTGGAACATCTGGAGAGCTGGTGCAAAGAGAATAATCTTCACATGAATGTGAAGAAGACGAAGGAGATGATTGTGGACTTCAGAAGGAACAAACACACCCACACCCCACTGTATATAGGTGGATCTGCGGTGGAGGTGGTCTCCAGCTACAAGTACTTGGGTGTACACTTGAATGATAACCTCAGCTGGAGCAACAACACCACCAGCCTGATCAAGAAAGGTCATCAGAGACTCTACTTCCTCAGACGGCTGAGACGAGCTGGTCTGAGCAGCCCAGTTCTCACCTCCTTCTACAGGTGTGCAGTGGAGAGCGTCCTGTGCTCCAGCATCAACGTGTGGCATGGAGGCTGCACAGTTGAAGAGAGGAAAGCTCTGCAGAGAGTGGTGAAGGCTGCACAGAAGTCTGTTGGAGTCAGTCTCCCCACCATCACAGACATTTACACCTCCAGATGCAGGAAAAGAGCCACCTGCATCATGAAAGACCTCACTCACCCAGCACACTCACTCTTTGCCCCACTCCCCTCGGGACGGAGGTTGAGGAGCATCAAGTGTAGAACCACTAGACTGAGGAACAGCTTCTACCCTGAGGCTGTTAGACTCATGAATAAATAAATAATAAGAATAAACACTGCAAAATATCACATCATGTTGATGCTGATCTGTTTTCTTGTTGCTGTGTTCATCTGTGACCATCTGCTCATAATGACTCATGTTCGTGCTGCTGTTTATAATGATGTTTTTTTACTACATTAGGGCTTAGCAAGGGCGTAGATTTCATCTCATTATTGGGGGGGACCATAAACAGGGAAATTTTTTAAGAGCAATTTTGGGGGGGTCGGCAAAGTTACAGTTAAATGTAATGCAAAATGTACAGAGGGAAGTTTATCCAAACTGCATGCATATACTATGCAGAATAATCAACAATAATATTGATTTAAACGGCATGTATTTTATTTAGTAGTCTTAATACTACAATTAATCAGTACAACAGTGATACTCATTACTCTTGTTAAAAAATGTAATGTGTTCAATCTGCAGTACAATAGACGACAAATAATGACAAGTGGCAAAATGAGAATTTTGCAAAATAGGTCCCCTCTAAATATTGTTTAAATTTCAGTTTGGCTTGTATTCATAGATTGCTGTGGTCAGTGTCACTGATAATCTGGTACAACATCTTCCCAAAATCTTAATGCTTAAAAAGAAAACAGTTTTCAAGGAGAAGAAATACTTTAATGCAGGGGTCACCAAACTTTTTGAGACTGAGAGCTACTTCAGTGGAACCAAGAGGCACAAAGGTCCACTTGTTCGTTCCAAACAAATTTGCATGGTTCAACTTTAATCATAGTATTAATAATAATACATTTACATACATGTGAATATATGACTGCCTGATCACATCTGATCTGGTCTGTATTATTAAAGACTCCACACAATGCTTTAGCTTGGTAAATATGATCAATTATTATTGATAATTACCAGTAGTGATTAGAACTCTCAATCAAGAACTTGAGTCCTCAGTTTGAATAATGTTTTGGTTCTTCTGTGCAAATGTAAATTGTTCTTAGCTTTGACTGGGAGTGTGGATGGTTGTTTGTCTCTTTGTCTGTCTCTGTGATGGACTGGAGACCTGTCCTGGGTGTCCCTGCCTTCACCCAAAAGCAGCTGAGATTGGTTCCAGTCCTAAACAAGGGGGCATAATGGATTACTTATTAACTGATATTTAAACATAAACACTATTTCTTTTATGTTAAACTCAGTCTGTAACATTTGAAATTCGTTGTATTTTATAAATATTTTATTAACTGTTTTGTAGAAATGAACACGTTTGTAACATTCATTCAAAATATGCCTTAACAAATCTGTAGCATTTTTTAAGAACCTATTAAGAATAAAATGTTCCAGTTGCAGATACAAAATATCAATAATGTAATATAATAAACAGTGACATTTTTTAATTAACCATGTGACATAAGTATTGATCCTCAACATTTTTTATAATAATAATTTAAAGCCCTTAAAACAACCACAGCTGCAACAAAGTGCTACACATATGAAATCATTTTAACTAATCATCACATCTTCTCTACTCTTTTTAAATTAATTATCTTTCACATATTTTATCATTACTTCTTTCAAGAGCTCCACACCTGAAAATATGATGAATGTGAATCCATCCTGCTCAAAGCTGCGCTGACATTCTACTGTCTGTTGCAGAGCCACCAGGGAGCTAGTTAGCATTGAAGCTAGTGTGTTAGCTGATGAAGTGACGCTCCAAAGTGTTTTTCTGTTGCTACAGCCACTAATGATGCACAGACACACTTGTCTTTCAACACTGTGAAAGACCTTTTCCTCCCAGTCACTGTCACCTATGTTTTAAGTAGCTACTTACTGGAAGTTAGTACTTTGTGCAGCAGCTCACTCCCCACCAGCGGCTCCGCGAGCCTGTGACCTCCGCTGCTGTTGTTGTTCCTTGTAAACATTGGACTAAACCATTTGCCAACAGAGAAGGGGGGGTGGGCAAAATTTCCTTCTTTTTTTTTAGAATAATGGCGGATTTCTCTCTTTTTTTGCCTTTTTATATTTATATTGTTTAAAGACACGATTTCCTTTATTGAATTATTGGGGGGGACAGATCTATATTTCCCCAAGATTGGGGGGGTCCAGACCCCCCCGACCCCCCCAGGATCTACGCCTATGGGGCTTAGTGTATTACTAGCTGATGTCTCTCTTAGTTAATCCTAGATGTTATTATTGTTTTTCTCTTGCATTTGTTGTTGGATGTAACTGGGACCCTGTGTACATAATCTCGTTTTCAACACATGTACTACATGCGGTGCAAATGACAATAAATTCTCTCTGACTCTGACTCTCTGACTCTGATTACCAAGCACTTAGCCTATCCTAACACAGTACCCTACAGAATTATCAAGACACATACATTTGGAGCCATAATGAAGGAAAAAAAGAGTTAATTTCCTACTGGGAGCTGGTGAAGCCTTCCTCCATCTGTTAGCATGTTAGCTCGTTGCTCCTCCGCTGTTTCTGCCGTCAAGCTCTCCACCTCCGTCCGTCCAGCTTGGTCCATCTGCCTAATTCCGACGTAAAACCGCAGTCAACCAGAGCGTTTACTTTTCCACTGCTTCGCTGGTTCTGCCTCGGTCCAGTCCAGTCTGCCTCCTGAACGTCGGTCCAGAGCGTTTAAATAAGGTCCTGCCCTGTATTTTTTCCACTGAGTGCTCGCTGCTTCTGCCGTCAAACCGGAAGTAAAACCGGAACTCGGCTTTTCAAAATAAAAAATTCAAAATACTTTTTTTTTATGGGAGATGCGTGACGTAACCACGAAACATCGTAACTCGAGACCATCATAACCCAAGGACTACCTGTACCTGTATTTGGTTTAGTACTAATTAATAGTCCCAACTGAATAATAGAAGCTACACCTCGGCCATTTGTTCTAGGAACATGAAATTTTAAATAATTAGGTGGAGTGGGTTCATAACAAAATCCTCCTGTTGTAGCAGGTTTCTGTCAGAATCAATCAACATGATGATCAGTTGTCATTCGTTGTGCTTATTTTAATAAGATTTTTATAGTTTATATTTTTAGAGTTGATTTTTGTTTTATTTGAGCTGTGTGTGAGTTGGCACTGTTTCAGTGGGGGTGTTGGTGGGTAACAGAGGAGAAGCAGCAGAGAAGTGTGCAGGACTACAACTCTGCTTCCTGGAATGATCTCTAACCTGGATGTCCAACTGAAGCAGCTAAAGTTTTAGAGAGAAGTGCTGCTCCATTCAAGGTGGGATGGATTCCATCTCTCCGCTTCAGAACGTGTTTTCAGAACACCACCTGGTGCCCAGCGGTTGAAAGCCGACATACGTCTGAACATGTCCTCGTTGGACAGACTGGGGAGGGGGTCTACACACATTGGTAAAGGTAAACGAGGGCACAGATTGTGTTGTAAAGAGCTTTGAGTATCTGGATTAAATAGACAGCAGCTGTATAAGTACAGTCCATTTACTACATTTTTATTAACCGTTTTATTTCAATTGTATTTTTAATTGTATTTTGCTTGATTGGTGTTTAATGAGATTCTGTGCAGCACTTTGGTCTGCTGTGGTGAGTAAAGTCCTTTACAAAGAAGTTGGATTGGACATGCTTGTTTCACATTCATGTTTGTTTAGCCTCAACTCTGTCTGCCTGATAGCAAAACTTCTCATGAACCACTAGGCAGAATTTAAACTATAAAATTAGAATATCATGAAAAAGTTGATTTATTTCAGTAATTTCATTCAAAAAACGAAACTTGTACTGTATATTATATTTATTAATTATACAGACTGATATATTTCAAATGTTTATTTCTTTTAATGTTGATGATTATAACTGACAACTAATAAAAACCCAAATTCAGTATCTCAAAAAATTAGAATATTACTTAAGACCAATTAAAAAAAGGATTTTTAGAAATGTTGGCCAACTGAAAAGTATGAACATGTAAAGCAGGGATGTCAAAGTCATTTACAAAAGGGGGCCAAAATTAAAACTTTTTTAAAACTAAGGGCCGGTTTCAGAATTGACATTAACTCAAGTTAGATACCCAACATCTTTTCTTGGTTGCAGGTTCCTCAACAAGTGTTTGACTGGTCTCGTTTGACATTCTCTGTTGCACTTTTGACATCATAATCAAAGATTACTGAAAAAAAGTAAAGTGATAAAAGTATTTTACATTTAAAATATAATCTTGGGGGCCAGATAAGATGTAAACGAGGGCCACATTTGGCCCCCGGGTCTTGAGTTTGACACACATGATGTAAAGTATGAGCATGTACTGTAGAGCATCAATACTTAGTTGTTGCTCCTTTTGCCTGGATTACTGCAGTAATGCAGCGTGACATGGAGTCCATCAGTCTGTGACACTGCTCAGGGTTTTTTTCTTTTTCTTTTTTCTTCTTTTTTTTTTTCCTCTTTCTTAGTTAATTCTAGATGTTATTACTGTTTTTCTCTTGCATTTGTTGTTGGATGTAACTGGGACCCCGTGTACATAATCTCGTTTTCATCACATGTACCACATGCGGTGCAAATGACAATAAAGACACTGACTCTGACTCTGAAAATAACTTTTGCTTCACGAACTGAAGACAAATTGCTAAAATATCAACTTTTAAATTGCTAAATTCGTCTGATGCGTCAGCATTCTCCGCCATTGTTTTTCAATGCGCGCTGGAGCAGGCATCTGGACGTGACGTCACAGTCACGTGACCGGAAAAATCCGGATTTACCGTGTAAAAAAAACGGCGCTAATTTTAAACTATTTTTGAGAGGAATTTTCATTAATTTAACATTGTTTTAGCAAAAACGATCATAGTTCAATCTTAAAATATATATATTGTTGTGCCATTTTATGGAAAGTTCAAAGATGATGTCAGGGGAGCTTTAAAAAACACAAACGTGCTGCTCAGTCAATTTGACAGATTTTGAGCAAAAATTGTAGGTTTGGTAGAAGCTGAAACTAAATCATGATACACGTGGTGCACATCACTCAGCAGTGTTACCAAAACATTTGTCAGCACTGGACAGATGTGAATGAGATGCTGAAAAAGTAATCATTGTACAACTAGTGAACCTTTGGAGTCAGCTTGTTTCAAGATGATCGCCGCAGCTAATTTGTCCTAGCCAACACAACAATGGCTGCGTCTCAGTCAGATTTAGCGACACGAAGGTAAAGTCTGATGTGGCTGAAACTAAATTACAAGTCATACTCTAGTGCTAACAGATCTTGTAAGATTGACTGAGATCACATATTTTCAAGCTTTAAAGTGGTGCTAACCCCCCTGTGGATCTGTAGCTCCGCCCCCAGACCAGATTCAAACACCCTCATGAAATGGGAGTGTCGAGAGACATGGAGGGGAGGAGGTGGGTGGTTGTGCTGCGTTCACGCCCCCTCTAGCAACAAACTAAAACTCCAGCAAACAACTTACAGCAAGCAACAACAAAGAAGAAATATGGAGATGTATTTATCTATTCTCACCCGATCTATACAAAACAAAAGGCCTAAAAAAAAAATAATACCACAAGGTATTCCATGACCGGGGTTTGAACCGGGGTCTCCTGGACCCCAAACCTGCACTTCCACCACTGCCCAACTCAGCATACATGCTTCACTTGTCCATCGCACCATAAGAAAACAAATACAACCAAATAGTTTCGATGACGTGAAAATTACTCTTGAAATAAATAAGTTAAAATATACAAATAACTAGTGCCATTCCAAAAACTATAATATGCGTTGTTGCAGTACTTTTCCGGCGTGCAATGTACCACTTCCATATAAGGTATGAACTGCAGCGAGGACCTTCTCATCTCTGCAGGGGATTGGCTCTGCTTGAACCACTTTTCGTCACGACAGAGTGAACAGTCCTTGACCAATAAGAAAATTAAGCTGCAATTCCTCTGTTCAACCCATAGGGTTACCGTAAACACGTTTTTAGACCAAATATTGCCGATTCAAACTAATATGCACAAATATGTGAAGATTAACACAGACATAGTGCTATACAACATTTTAGACACATTCTAGGGAGTTTATCAGCTAAAAAAAGTTAATTTGGAGTTTAGTTCCTCTTTAACCAAAATGGTTAAACACTATCATTATTAATTGTATGTTTTTTTGGTGAAATAAATCCATTTAAGGAATGCTAGGCCTTTGCTTTGAAAATTAAATTTGCTCTTCAGAAAATGAAATGATGTGTTTAAAGTTCAGCATCTAAAGAGATGACCACTTGGTGTCAGTGTGGAAACATCTGTGGAAAAACTGGTACAGTATCTGATTCAGTAACATTTACTCCTGCATAAGCAGGACAAATTTAATCCAATTACAGGTAAAGCCATTTATTACCAGCCAGAAATGTTAACCATCCAATATTTTTCACCAGTTTATTTATTTGCTTTTTACTGGACATTTTGAGGGTACCGACAAAAAGCCAAAAAAGACGAGTTGGCTTCTCTTCAGTATAATACACAGTGTTGTTCATTCATGTAGTGCAGATGTTTGTCAAGTTGAGTGAAGGCATATTTTGGTCAAACCAGAACGACTGAGTCCTTTAACACGGTGATTCTCAGCTGGTGGGTCACGGACGACTTTTGGGTCATACTCGATGTTCTTGGATGTTTGTGAAGCCTTTAATTTTCTACATGATCTAAAACATCATCCAACTTTCACACAAGTCCTAAAAGTAGATGAAGAGAACCCAGTTAAAACGTCTCAATCCCTGTTTCCATCCATTTTCATTTCGAATTTTGAGCTACCTCGCAAATATGTAAATACAAATTAATGCAGAGCATAAGTGTTTCCATCTACTGGCTTGAAGCGCTTTTTCCAAGCCGCGCACAGCGTCATTACGTCAGACGTCAGCGTCATTACGTCAGACGTCAGCACTGCGCATGTCTACAGTAGACCAGAGAGTAAACAGGAAGTAGCGGTTGAAAACAGAACCCGGTCACACATCTCGTCAAAATGGGGAGAATATTTCAGGTACGTGCTGCTGTCGGGCGAGTTGTATTTATTCTGTCATGCCAACTAGTTTTAGCGAGTTACATGTTGTTCGGAGCGGAAACAGCTGATCAGTCACGTGACGTGAATGTGCGCTACGGCAGCACGAGTCGGCAAATGTGTTTCCATCTGTCGTTTTGCGCAGCTGCTCGGTTTCGCAGCTCCCAAAAACCACCTCAAGCGAGCGTATAAACTTTTTGGCGAATTTCAGAAAGTAACTTCGTATTTTGCCGTTTCCATTAAGCTTTTCTGCTGCGATACTTCAAAATGCGCACCTAGAAACCTTGATGGAAACACGGCTAGTGTCTCTGAAACTCCTGCAACATCTGGAATGACCACTGGTCTGGGTCTGGGTTCCTTCTTTTCACCTGATGGCTGCTGGAGTCCTGTTTGGGTTTCTTCTTTCAGGAAGGCCCAGTTAGGATATCCACATTTCTCTAGAGCCTGTTTTGTGTGTGATTTCTCTTCTGTCTGGCTGCTGAGTTAGTGGGGACGCTGTCTGCTCTGTGGTACAGAGTCCTGATGACTCCTAACTTGTGCTCCAGAGGGTGATGGGAGTCAAACTGTAAATACTGGTCTGTGTGGGTGGGTTTGTGGTACACCTCAGTTTGCAAATGTCCTCTATCAGAAACTGAGACCTCACAGTCCAAGAAAGCCAACCTGCCATTTTTTACATCTTCTCGTGTGAACTTGATATATTTATCCACAGAGTTGATGTGATCAGTGAAATGTTGGACTTCCTGAGATTTAATTTTAACCCAGGTGTCATCAACATACCTGAACCAATGACTTGGTGGTCTCCCTGAAAAGGATGTCAAGGCTCTCTTTTCTACCTCCTCCATGTACAGGTTGGCAACAATAGGAGAAACTGGAGACCCCATAGCACACCCATGTTTCTGCCTATAATATTGCTCCCCATATGTGAAGTAGGTTGACTGCAGGCACAGTTTCAAGAGTTGACACAGTTGTTCTGTGGAAAGTCCTGTTGCTCAGAGTGGTGTCTGATTTTAACCTTAAACAGACCACCTCTACTGCTTCATCAACAGGAACCAGAAGAGACTATATAGAAACTTTCAGTTAGTAGTCATTGAATGTACATCTAAAACCGATTACCTTTAAGAGCCAACCCTTATGCAAGATGGACACCACAGTAAACTTTTTAGATTTGGTGGTAGTAGCAGAAAGTTATTTCAAGCACACACTCTGAGGTACTTATTGATACTGTAATGAGATTAGGAATCACATTATTTTCAAGGTTTGATCAAGTGGCCTTAACATCGTCAGTTCTCAACATTATAAGATCTCAGTCTTAAAGTGTGCAAGGAAAGTGAGGAGAAAGTTGTGTTCCTTCAAGAAATGCCAGACCTTTAATTCTTACAGTTAGCACAAAGGCATGCCACATTTTTTGAAGAACAGTTTATTTCTACGACTTGGTAAATAGTAATCTGTGGTACAGTGCATCCGGAAAGTATTCACAGCAATTCACTTTTTCTACATTTTATGTTACAGCTTTATTCCAAACTGTATTAAATTAACATCGTTCTTCAAAATTCTACACACAGTACCTCATGATGACAATGGGAAAAAATGAGATTTTTTTGCAAACCTACTACATTTAGAAAACTATTTACTTAAGTACTCACAGCCTTTACTTACCGGTAATATTTTGTTGACCCACCTTTGCGTCAATCCCAGCCTCCAGCCCTCTTGAAGATGAAGTCACGAGCTGAACACACCCATCTTTAGAAGGTTTGTTCCATTTGTCGTTACAGAACTTCTCAAGCTCCATCAGGTTGGATGGGAGAAGTCTGTGCTGCCATTTTCAGATACCCAGTCCAGACACATACAGTACAGTGTATATATATATATATATATATATATATATACAATTGATTAGATAGATGATAGATCTAAAGGACCTTCACAGGGTGGTCCTGAAGCCCCTCCTTTGAGATCTTGACCCCTCCATGACCTTCACAGGGTGGTCCTGAAGCCCCTCCTTTGAGATCTTGACCCCTCCATGACCTTCACAGGGTGGTCCTGAAGCCCCTCCTTTGAGATCTTGACCCCTCCATGACCTTCACAGGGTGGTCCTGAAGCCCCTCCTTTGAGATCTTGACCCCTCCATGACCTTCACAGGGTGGTCCTGAAGCCCCGCCTTTGAGATCTTGACCCCTCCATGACCTTCACAGGGTGGTCCTGAAGCCCCTCCTTTGAGATCTTGACCATGTACTTTGGGTCGTCGTCTCGTCGCCCCAGTCTGAGGTCAGGAGCGCTCTGGAGCAGGTTTTCATCCAGGATGTCTCTGGACATGGCTACGTTCATCTTTCCCCTCTATCCTGACTGGTCTGCCAACATCCCACAGCATGATGCTGCCACCACCATGCTTCACTGAAGGGATGGTGTTGGCCTGGTGATGAGCTGGTTTCCTCCAAACATGGCGCCTGGCATTTACACCAAAGAGTTCAGTTGTTGTCTCTTCAGACAGAGAAGTTCCTCCAGGCCTTTAGGTCAACTCCCGATGAGCTGCCATGTTGCTTTTATGAAGGAGACGCTTTCTTCTGGCCACTCTACCATGCAGGGAAATGGTTGTCCTTCTAGAAGGTTCTCCTCTCTCCACAGAGGAACGCTCTGACAGAGCGACCATCAGGTTCTTGGTCACCTCCCTGACGAAGGCCCTTCTCTCCGGTTTTAGGAAGAGTTCTGGTAGTTCCAAACTTCTTCCATCAATGAATCATGGAGGCCACTGTGCGTGTTGGCACCTTCAAAGCAGCAGAATTTCTTCTGCATCCTTCTCCAGATGTGTTCCTCAACACCATCCTGTCTGGAGGTGTACAGACAATTCCTTGGACTTCATGCTTGATGTTTGTGCTCTGACATGCCCTGTCGGCTGTGGGACCTTCTATAGCCAGGTGTGTGTCTTTCCACATCACGTCCAATCAGCTGAAGTTTCCACAGCTGGACTCTGTTTAAGTTGTAGAAACATCTCAAGGAGGATCAGTGGAAATATCTGAGCAAAAGATGTGAATACTTATGTAAATGTGATTTCTTAGTTTTCTGATTTGAATAAATTTGCACAAATCTCAAAAAATATTTTCTCACATTGTCATAACGGGGTATTGTTTGTAGAATTTTGAGGAAATAATTTAATACAATTTGGAATAAGACTGTAACATAACAAAATGTGGAAAAAGTGAAGATCTGTGAAGACTTGCAGGATCTCTGCATGTGTACAAAATCATCCTTAAAGTTCCAACTCAACATCTTGTGGTAAAATGTTTCTGTCCATTGGATTTGAAAGAAATTTAGTGCAAAGTGGACTGGACTGCAGAAACTGCTGAACCCGGCCCATCCAGAACCTGTGGTTCCTTTCCATCTTATTTTGGGTAAAGACGGACCAATGAGTCAGAGATGCTCTGCAGGATCACATCGTCTGAGAGAAGGTACTGTGTCACAAACAGAAGAAGAAAAAAAATACACACGCACCCACTCTCACACACACATACACACACACACACACACACACACACACACACACACACACACACACACACCACCAGGACGTTGATACTTTAACAAACGTACCAAAAATTGAATCTTTGCTTCACTTTGCCTGCTGCCTGAGATAGATCTGGGGCCCCCAGGGTCAGGGTCCCGTCAACCCAGGGTTCCCAGAGTCAGCAGAGCCCAAGAGCAAGGGCCCCCCCAAGTCAGTGTCCCCACAGCTGTTGAACTCTAAATCATTAAAGTTTGCATTCAAAGACAAGCAGTCCCACACTAATAGTTCTGTTCAGTGTGAGGGACTCGGGTCTTACAGAACCTCAGTTGGGCTTCTGTCCCCCCCCCCCCAGTAGTTCAGTGCCGGGGAGTAGAGGGTCTGTGGTAGCTAGCTGTTGTTGTCAGCAGTCATATACTTGAGTGCGGCGAAGCCATAGCGCCGTGACAAGTCCTGCTGGAACTCCTCCTTCAGGGTCTTGAGGCAGACCCGGTACTGCTTGTTGGATCGAAACTTGGTGATGTCAAAGCTGGGAGCGTGCGGCATGTGGATCATGTAGGCGTTTGGCAGGACCACAAACTCGTACTCCTGCAGACAGAAAACAAGGAGATGTGTTCAGAGGCTCCTGGAACACCTGCTGGTAACGTCTACTCAAGGAAACACACAGGCAGACACGACGATGCCATTAGAAGCTAAAACAATTTTACAGAATGCTACCAGAGCAGCTAGCACAAGAAATTCTAATCCCCAGAGAACCTTTTGACTGAACCCAAAGCTAATTTGAATTTGGACCATCTTTTTGTAATCCTCTGAGCTTTGACAGAACCTGAAAGTCTTTGATTTTAAGGACTATGTCAAAGGGAGTGCACGTTCCATTATTGTATCACAGTAATAACATGTACAGTAGTCCATCGATTATCACGGGGGTTACATTACAAACACCACCGCAACAGGTGAAAAACCACGTACAGTAGTAGTACTTCTATATTTATTTGAGTTTTTATACATATTTTAAGTCTTTAGAAACCCTTCCCACACTCTTGAAATGTTCTAAACCACAGGCGTCAAACTCCAGGCCTCAAGGGCCAGAGTCCTGCAACTTTCAGATGCATCTCTGATGCCACAGCTGAATCAAACAAGGAGGTCATTAGCAGGACTTTGGAGAACTTGACTGCACTGAGAAACTAATTCAGTCATATGATTCTGCTGTGTGGCATCATAGACACATCTAAAAGTTGCAGGACTCCGGCCCTCAAGTCCTGGAGTTTCAACTCTTGAACCTACGTCAATTTAACAATACATACCGTATTTTCTGGTGTATAGGTCGCACCTACGTTTACAGGTAGCTCTGCTGCAAATGTCTGCCACAGGAGCGCACAGCAAGGCTTTTAAGAAGATTAACACTTAAAAACAATTATTTGTTTGATAAAAATTATAGCAAATATATGTCTGAGCTGAACTTTTCCTTAATAAATGAACGTAATTGTGAAATGAGCTGGATTTAAAAATTTGTTTCACCGAAAGTGATAACAAGCCATATATAGGTCGCACCTGAGTATAGGTCGCAGGCCTTGAAAAAAAAAAAAAACATAAAAAGGTGCGACCTATACACCGGAAAATACGGTATTTGTACTGCATTTGTATTTTAGCTCCTCTTGTTGGAAACACACCTCATCACATAAAGAACTCTATTGATTTTGCCAACAAAGTTCAACATTTGAAGCTAATCCCGGGAGAAACTCTTGTATCGTATGATGTGACTTCTCTTTTCAAGTGCGTACCCATTTCGGAAGCAGTAGAAACTGTCAGAAAACGATTTCTACAAGAAAAGGACTTAATCAACAGGACCAACTTCACCCCAGACCACATCTGCACCGTGCTGGATCTCTGCCTCTCCACCACTTATTTCAAGTTCAATGACAGATTTTACAGACAGAAGCACGGCTGTGCCATGGGATCTCCAGTGTCACCCATTGTTGCTAATGTGGTAGTTAGGTCCCTACTTCTACCCATCTCGGCCCCCCTCAAACCCCGAGTCCCGTAAGGTTTCAGTGTTGCTGGTGGGTCAGGGGTTAGTATGTACTGGTAATGGTTAGGCTTAGGGTTAAGTATGTACTTGTAATTAAAAGGACTGTGCAGGGGAACTCGCAGCGGTCTTCACGGACATCTTTAACATCTCACTGAGCCAGGCCATCGTCCCCACCTGTTTCAAAGCCACCACCATCATCCCTGTCCCAAAGAAGGCAACGCCCGCATGCCTCAATGACTATCGCCCAGTAGCACTCACCCCCATCCTGATGAAGTGCTTTGAACGGCTAGTCATGAAAAGCATCACATCTGTCCTCCCTGACTCCCTGGATCCCTTCCAATTTGCATACCGACCTAATCGCTCAACCGACGATGCCATCTCCTCTGCCCTCCACACAGCTCTCACACATCTGGACACGAAGGACTCTTATGTTAGAATGCTGTTCATCGACTTCAGCTCGGCATTCAACACCATCATCCCCCAACAGCTCATCCTTAAACTGGACAGTCTGGGGCTGAACACCTCAATGTGTAACTGGCTGCTAGACTTCCTGACCGGGAGACCACAGACAGTACGGATCGGGAGTAACACATCTAGCACCATCACATTGAACACAGGGGCCCCACAAGGATGTGTGCTGAGCCCCCTTCTATTCACCCTGCTAACACACGACTGCACACCATCGTACAGCTCCAACCACTTCATCAAGTTTGCGGACGACACAACAGTGGTGGGTCTCATCAGCAACAACGATGAGACGGACTACAGGAACGAGGTGAGCCGCCTGGCCTTGTGGTGCGGACACAACAATCTCACTCTCAACGTGGAGAAGACAAAGGAGATTGTTGTGGACTTCAGGAAGAGGGATGCCCAACATGCCCCTCTGACCATCAACAGCACCGCAGTGGAGAGAGTAGACAGCACCAAGTTCCTGGGAGTGCACGTCTCAAAGGACCTGTCCTGGAGCAGGAACACTGCAGCACTGGCAAAGAAGGCTCACCAGCGTCTCTACTTTCTCCGCAAGCTGAAAAGGGCTGGAGCTTCAACCCCCATCATGAGCACCTTCTACAGAGGTGCCATAGAAAGTGTCCTGACCAGCTGCATCACTGTGTGGTTTGGTGCATGTACTGCATCCTGCCGCAAGAGCCTCCAGCGCATTGTGAGAGCAGCTGAGAAGATCGTGGGCACCTCCTTGCCCTCACTGCAGGACTTACACAGCAAACGCCTCACTCGGAAAGCCCACTGCATGGCAGGTGATCCCACACACCCACTACACAGCTGCTTCAGACTGCTGCCATCAGGGAGGAGACTGAGGAGTCTCCAGGCTCGAACCAGCAGACTGAGAGACAGCTCTGTTCATCAGGCAGTCAGAATGCTAAACACTCTGCCTGCTCTGCCTCCCCTCCCATTTGAACTGCCTTAACACAAAAAACTTTCTCACACATTACCACTCAACACAAAGATTTTAACACTGGACTCTGTGTCATCAAACGGGTTATTCACTAAACTCTCGGTCATGTGCTCATTCAGTTTGCACTACTTCTCATATTTGCACTAATGTTTGTATTACATCACTGCCTATAGTCATACTACTGTTTACATTCACTGTTTACATTTATTAATACTGTTTACATTTATTACTACTGTTTACATTTATTACTACTGTTTACATTTACACTACTTTTATATCTACACTACTGCTGATACATATACAGTATTCTCTGACCAGCCTTATTTAAGGATGCCCAATGTGCCTTACTGCATATGCCACTTTGCCTCTATACCAACATCAACTACCTCATACATATACTGTGTACATTAACTCATATGCTGCTTTGCCACTTTGCAAATGTCAATGCTAGAACCTTTAGTTTATTTTATAGTTATACTTTTTCTATACTAGTATGCAAAAACTCAGGACAGTATTATGTTCATTAAATGTTTAGTGTTTTAGTTTTAGTTTTAGAGTTGGTGTAAATTTTCATACTCTTGTACCACTATGCAAAAACTCAGGACAGTGTTACAGCTTTACTATTTTATGCTTATGTCTATTATTATATGTTTCAGTGTTTCAATGTTTAAATAGTTACTGTTGCACCGAGGGACTGAGAGAAACGCAATTTCAATCCTATGTATGTCCTGTACATATTGCAGTTCCGACAATAAAGTTGACTTTGACTTTTGACTTTGACCAATTGTTAGGTTTAGGGTTAGGTATGTACTAGTAATGGTTAGGCTTAGGGTTAAGTATGTACTACCGTATTTTCTGGAATTTAGGTCGCACTGTCCAATTATTGCCAAAAAATTGGAAAAATCCATTTATAGGTCGCACCTGCGTCAAAATGTGTACCGTGTTTAGCTCTGCTGCAAATGTCTGCCACAGGAACGCACAGCAAGGATTTTAAGAAGATTAACACTTAAAAAAAATTATTTGTTTGATAAAAATTATAGCAAATATGTGTCTGAGCCGAACTTTTCTTTAATAAATGAATAATTTTAGCAGGATAAACACCTAAAAAATATATTTGTTAGCTGACATTATTGTAAGAGTGTGTCTCAGTTTAATTTTTGTTAATAAATGATTACAAATCAGCTTATTTTATAAAAAGCCATAAATAGGTCGCACCTGAATATAGGTCGCAGGGCATGCAAAAATGATAAAAAGCTGCGACCTATATTCCAGAAAATACGGTAAGTATGTCCATGCAGACTGAGGCTGAAGGTGAGACGTGCAGTCTCATAGAAAAGAGCTCCACGTCAGACGCGTTAGCAGGTTAGCCAGGTAAAAGCCTGACGAAGTCCTACAGAAAACAGTTAGTCAAGGAGGTTCTTAATGCTGGAGTTGATGGATCATGGGGCAGACAGTTGTTCACACAGTTTTTCCATTTTGCCTTCCTTTTTGTTTTTCGTATCCCTAAAAATGTAAAATCCTAAAACTAAAGGACAGTGGACTTTCTTTGTCCCACAACTCTAAAGACGTAAGGCTCTGAACATTTTCTACTAAGAGAAGTCCCGGTCCATAAAATAAAAGAGTGAACGCACGAAGCTGAGGCAGATTACCTGTGCATCCAGCTCCATGATGTGAGCCACCTTGTTCCAGCCGAAGCCTACGAAGCGGCGGTCGTACTCGGGACTTTCTCGTTTCACCATCACGTATGGCTCAAAGTCTGCCTCCCACTGCACCCTGTAGGGCATGGTGGCTGTCCGCCACTTAGCAAAGTTAGTTGGTGCGTGACCTTTAGTCCACACATGGTATCTAAACAAACAAAAAGGAGAATTTAGACATTTTCTGCATTCTTTTACTGACGAGGTACTGCTTTTACTCTGCAAATTTAATTATTCCAATACAGTTCATTTTAGGGAACTTTCTTTCTTTCGGCTGCTCCCTTCTTCAAGGGTCGCCACGAAGACTTGACAGCTGTTTCCCTTCCTGACAACCACAGACCACTGAGCTACCACAGCCCTCTGTGTGGAGCAGAGAGCTGCCATCAGGGGCAGCCAGAGGAGTAGACAATCTGGGTTAAGGGCCTTGCTCAAGGGCCCAGAGTGGGGCAGATGAGGGTGGAGGCAGGTGTGGGTGCTTCACCCTTCCAACCCTCATTTTGATGTTGTTGGTCTTGGGAGTTGAACCGTCCGTTTTATGGAACTTTGAGTCCAAAATGACTAGTTATGAAGACAATGACCCACTGGACAGTTACTCCACAAGTTGACCAGCTCAAACTGCTCTTTCTTACCGAGCTGGAAGCAAAAGACACGGTCACTGCGGTGCTGTTATTTTAAAATTTATAAAATAACAGAAATAACAGAACAGGACATTTCTGCTTTTTCAGTTTCAACTAGCATTTCTTTTGAACACTACGGCAGCTGTGGCTGAGTGGTTAGAGCAGTCGTTCTCCAATGGGAGAGTTGGGGGTTTGATTCCAGCAGCAGTAACATACTGAAGTGTTCCTGGGCAAGACACTGAACCCTCATTTGTCTCCAATGTGTGTCCCATCAGTGTCTGAATGTGATCAAGCTCTGATTAGTCTCTTCAGATTCAGATTCTCTTTGTAGAGATGTAGTAGTGCTGTATGAGTGTGTGCGGAGGTAAATGAGGGCACAGATTGTTGTAAAGACCTGGGTTAGATAGAAAGGCACTGTAAAATACAGTCATTCTACCAGTGCCATTACAAGGATGAAGCAATGATAACAACCCTTTTCAGAATAGGTTGACACATTGTGGAAAATGTAAAAAAAACTGCAACAACAAATGAATATAATGATTTGTAAATTCTCACAAGCCCATATTTTACACACACACAGTGGAATGTAGTTTTCTCTTTTCTTTTGACTGCTCCCTTTTTCAGGGGTTATTGCAGAGAGCAAACTCGCATAAAGACTTGGCGATTGTTTTTCTGCCAGATGCCCTTCCTCACGCAACCGCAGACTACCGAGCTACCACAGTGTTCTGTGTGGAGCAGAGAGCTACCGTACTATCCAAGGTGCCTGGGGTCAATGGCAGGTGAGTCACATTTCGACAAATTAACCCGACCCGACGAATTAACAGTAATTACAGGTCCGAAAAACCCCCAGACATTTTTAATTAAGATTTGAGTGCTTATTAACGGCGGATGTGTGCATCTGAGTAAAAGGGGGCAGAAGATTGGAGTTGAGGGGGTGTTTGTCCTTTCATGGTCGTCAAAAATGGTTGTACAAATTCACAACACAAAGTCACAAATTGAAACTATAAAATGTGGTCTTCCTCAAGGCTCAGTTCTAGGGCCTAAATTATTTATACTTTTTTTAAATGATATTTTTACAGTGTCCAGTATTTTGAAATTCATAATGTTTGCTGATGACACAAACTTTTTCTTTTCTGGAAAGAATATAGATGAATTAATACAAATAGTAGAAAAAGAGCTAGCTGAGTTAAAAAAGTGGTTTGATTATAATAAGCTTTCTTTAAATGAAAAAAAAAAAACTAAATTTATGGTATTTTCAGGTAATCGGATTTATAATAATTTAAAGTTGCATATAAATGGAGTTGAAATCGACAGAGTTTATGAGACAAAATTTTTAGGTATCATTCTGGATAGCAAACTTAGTTGGAAGCCTCATATTGAATATATTAGAAATAAAATTGCAAAAACTATTGGAATATTGTTTAAAATAAAAGATTTAATAAATGTAAAAGGCTTGCATATTATATACTCTTCCTTGATTATGCCCTACTTGTCATATTGCTCAGAAATATGGGGAAATGCAAATAAAACTACTATTGATGTGTTAATAAAGTTACAAAAAAAAGCAATTAGGCTTATTAATAAAGTGGGATATTGTGAACCAACTAATAAACTTTTTATTCAAAATAATACTTTAAAATTTAATGACATTGTTTATATAAAAATACTGGAAATAATGTATAAAGCACTGAATAAAAGTCTTCCCTCTGGAATTCAGAAATTATTTAAGTTAAGAGAGAGTAAATATAATTTACGAGGTTTGTTAATATTTGAACAAGGTAAAGAGAAAAGTAAAGTAAAATCTAGATGTATTTCAGTTATCGGCGTGAAACTGTGGAATGAACTGAGTGATGATCTCAAATTATGTGCTTTTTTGGTGAGCTTTAAAAGAGCCTTAAAATGTAAAATTATACAAGCTTATGGAGATGTTATGTAGATGTATATATGTATTGTGTAACCACGTATGTATGTAATGTGAGTATGTGTACATGTATGTATCATATACATGCATACTTAAATATACAGTAAATGTTTGTGCACTTATGTATATATGTGGACAGTAGATATCTGTCATTATGTAGACTGCTGAGTCTATGAATAGGGTAGGCAAGTATAAGCCTTGGCTTCAGCCTATTCCTTTTTTGGTAAATGATTGATTTACCATTGATATTGTTTTTCTCTCTTTTGTTTGTAATGTTTTTAATTTACCAAAATAAAGCCGGGTTGAGTTGAGTTGAAACCCCTGCTTCTGCCTGCATTCTGCATTATTCAGACACGGGCCCTGCTCTGACATGTCTGCTTTGGGATCTCACCTGTTTGGGTCGTCAGCGGTTAGTGCAACGGCTGAATGAACGTCCATTTGGGCTGATGGATCGTTGGCAGTAGTCCATCTGAAGCTTCACTGAACTTTTTACCTCTTTCATGGCTGGTCAGCGTGCGGTGAAATGGCTACGCATGGCTGGTGATTGTATGGCAAGCCATATTGCCATATATTTGGATCGTCAGCCATGCGCGTCCACCGACGCAATCAAAAGCCCGACACCGACCCGGCCATCCAGCGCATTATTATAGCCCGGCTCCGGGCCTGGGTTAGAAATGACAGCTCTAGCTCTACCCTCTGTGTCAGCACTCTCCCATTGGAAAGTAGCAAACAGCAAAAACATTTGAACGAAAAAACTAACATTTTTAATAGAAGAAAAGATCAGTTTCAACTTGCTGACATCCCATTTAAAACAATTGGGACAGGACATCCCAGGCATTGACTTGTCTTTTGAGCTCAGAGATTTTCTCAGATTGCAGAAATATCTCAACAGTAATATGAACTGCAGATGATGAGACATCCATCCATCCATCCATCCATTCTTCTTCCGCTTATCCGGGGTCGGGTCGCGGGGGTAGCAGCCTAAGTAGGGAGGCCCAGACTTCCCTCTCCCCAGCCACTTGGAGCAGCTCCTCTGGGGGAATCCCAAGGCGTTCCCAGGCCAGCCGAGAAACATAGTCCCTCCAGCGTGTCCTGGGTCTTCCTCTGGGTCTCCTCCCGGTGGGACATGCCCGGAACACCTCACCAGGGAGGCGTCCAGGAGGCATCCTAACCAGATGCCCGAGCCACCTCAACTGGCTCCTCTCGATGTGGAGAAGCAGCGGCTCTACTCCGAGTCCCTCCCGGATGACTGAGCTTCTCACCCTATCTCTAAGGGAGAGTCCAGACACCCTGCGGAGAAAACTCATTTCAGCCGCTTGTATCCGAGATCTCGTTCTTTCGGTCACAACCCAAAGCTCATGACCATAGATGAGGGTGGGAACGTAGATCGATCGGTAAATTGAGAGCTTTGCCTTTCGACTCAGCTCTCTCTTCACCACGACAGACCGGTACAGCGCCCGCTTCACTGCGGACGCTGCACCTATCCGCCTATCGATCTCACGCTCCAGTTTTCCCTCATTCGTGAACAAGATCCCGAGATACTTAAACTCCTCCACTTGGGGCAGGACCTCCTCCCCGACCCGGAGAGGGCATGCTACCCTTTTCCGGCTCAAGACCATGGCCTCGGATTTGGAGGAACTGATCAGATGATGAGATATTCAAAGTCTTTCCAAGTTTTTGTTGAGGAACATAACTCTGAAATTATTCACTTTTTTAGATGAAGTTCTTTGTAGACTGATGAACCTCAGCCCATCTCAACTTCTGAGAGATTAAAAAAAGCTCCTTTGTTGGTTTATGAGAGTTGCAGTTTTTATCCACATTTCACACAATGTCCCAACATTTTCTAAACTGGGGTTCCTAGTAGGCTAAACTTTTATGTCTGTCCGGTAAAAAAGTGTTTGACGTGTTGAGCACCTGAAGGTGAAGAGTGTGCCCATGTCAAGCTGAGAAAGCAGCTCAGCTTTCGATTTTGGGAAGGACAGGCGATATCGCAGCGTCTCAAAGGCTGGAACCACAAGAGCTTTCTTGGTGTTGGCCATGTCCAGCTGAACAACTGACTTTCTGCAAAGATTTGTAAAGTTTCACATAATTAAAATAAAATCTCTCCTGAACTTCCATAAAGACGACCATGAAAAGTAGTAAAAAGATGTGTTTCTTACCTGAGATACTCGTAGAGGCCGTACATGGGCAGGAAGTCGATATCTGATAAAAACATGTAGGGTGTGTTGACCTGCTGCATGGCCACATTCCGCAGCAGGTTCACGGGGTAGAACTGACCCTCTTTGTAGACTATATGGTAGCCTACATTCCCACGGCTTATGAGCACTTCAGATCCCTGAGCATATCGCAGGAACTGCTGGGCCTCAGCATCCGAGAGGTACAGGGCCAAGCTGATGGGACCTTCCCAGTGTTTACAGATGGCCTCCAACATCTGTAGCCTGTACAGAAACAAGCACAGGTCCACAACATCACACGCAGGTCTACCAGAACAATGCTTTTTTATTTGCCAATATTACATTATTTTGCAACTGAAGCATGAGAGAGCTTCAGATATAAAAACTGTTAAAATCATTTACCATGATCCTGCATTGATTACTATCTGTTACTAATTGTTAAGAAACCCCAGGAACTTTACCAGAGGCACCAGTATCAGAATGTTGGTGGGAGTTTTATCCTCCCAGCATACTGACAGGTACGCTGAAGCACTGTGTCGAGAGGTCCGTCGTGTTAACAGGTGGAAGAAACCTGGACTCATATGAGGTGAACTCTATGGCAGTGGACTTGGAAAGTCTGACAGCCAAGGTGTATGTGGGTTTCAGTCCTTGAGCCCAGAGCTAAAGGCCTTGATGATCATTGTGCAGCTCAGGAGATTCACACGTGGCATATGTTGCAATAAATCGTTCCACATTGTGCTTTTTTCAACATTCATGTATGGAAACGTTCAGTATAATTGAATGTTGTATTTAATTGTTGCATGTTGATTTTTAATTTTCTACCAGTTATACCATTGAAAAATGTTTAAATTTCTTTAAAGAAACATTTAAAATACATAAAAATATATATTTTTCAAATGTGCTTTAGCATACTTGCACAATTTTTGAAATCCTATGCTATGCTAGTTTAAGCTACCATTTTGCTACTTTTAGCTTTGGCTAGAAATTTATTATTTTTACGTTTCTGCCCATTAAAAAAAAAATCATTATCCTCTTCTTATTTTAGCTACTATTTTTCTGCTTTTAGCGACTGATTATTTAAGTTTAGATAGATCGATCTACCATTTGCGACTTTTAATTTTTAGCCACTGTTTTAATAATTTTGATTTTAACTAACGTTATTCTGATTAAAGGCTTCTGTTCAGATTATTTTCAGCAGCTATTTGGCACTCAGCATCCACACTGCATCTTCACACAAATGCAGTTTTTCAAGTTGTTCTGTAGCTGCTCACCTTCAACTTAACCACGTTTAACACTTCCACAGTTAGGAAAGTTGGTGAAGATCAGTACCTGTCCATCGAGAGCTGAGCAACTAGAGTGACATCGGTGTTGTCCAAGCTGGGCTCGTACTCATAGTGCAGGAAGTAAAGATGCGTTCGATGGAGTGTGAATCGCTCTCGGCGAAACTCATAGCACGGATCATCTTCATCAAGCTCTGACAGAGTCTTCTGGAGCTGCAGACAAAGAAAATAATGAGGATAACTTGAGTTTATATTCTTATCAAATGGATTGGGACTCTTGGTTAGAAAAGTACAAACAAGGCCCTGTCAAGAGAACTTATGTCAATTCTATACTTCCTTGGATAATGGTGAATAAGAATGTGGAATGGGTTAACTTTATTCCTCTCTTCAAAAATTTGTAAATCTTACATCTGATGCTTTTAGGCTTATAAGGGAACAATTAGATGCAACAAGTAGAGTCGCTTTACAGAACCGTCAGGCATTAGATTGGATTATGGCAGAGGAAGGAGGTGTATGTCATGTGTTTGGTGATGAATGTTGTACATATATTCCTTGCCATGCAGATCCACGTTGGGTGCCAAAATGTAGCAGTTCTTCTACATTCAAACTTACAACGATAAAACAAACGACTGAGTTCTGTGATGAAAGCAAAAGTCAGGATTTCTTATAAAAAACAGCTCACAGGTTGAACCGGACAGCTGGACACCCAAAAGAAAAACACTCAAACTAGCCCTGATGACCTTTATACCCTACATGTATGTCAGAGGCTTGCATAATCATAAGCTTGTTATTGCGAAGTTGTCAAGCAGACCCTGTTCTGGCCATTTGCCCAGTTCTCTAATATCTGGTTCTCTTCCCGTAAGATAAAGACGCCTTCCTTTCCTGAAGGAGGCAATGTTTGACCCTAAAGGCTCTGTAACACTGCACCCTCGTGAAATCTTCTGAACAAACAACTTTTCTACTTCAGGCACACCAGCTAATTGATATTATTCTACAAAAAAATGGTTGTAAGACTCATTTCCACTAACATTTAGCTAAATATTGTGTGGTAATCCTGGAGAGTCATCCTCAACACTGTCTCTGAGTGTAAAGAGCTCTTGTGATATCTCACAATACTGCATAACATCATGTACAAGTTTGGACTCCTCATGAGATGATCTTAGTGTAAAACTCTGGCATGACCATTGGAAGACAATATGCAATATTGACCTTTAAAGACCAGTGTCAGTGTCAGAAGAAGTGTGCTGGTGATCATTTTTAAGAACAAGGTGATGTACAAAGTCGTAGCAACTTCAGCGGAAATAAGTTGATGAGCCACACGATGAAGATCTGTAAAGAGTTGTGGAAGCAAGACTTAGACAAGAGGTTAGGGTTATGGTTTCATGCCAAGAAAGAGCACCACAGATGCATCTTTGATTTGAGGATGTTGATAGAGAAGTACAGAGAGGGTCAGAAAGAACTCCATTGTGTCTTTGTGGATTTAGAAAAAGCATCTGACAGGGTGCCAAGAGAGGAGGTGTGGTATTGCATGAGGAAATCTGGAGTGGCAGAGAAGTATGTTAGACTGGTACAGGACATGTATGACAACCTCAGCTGGAGCACAACACCACCAGCCTGATCAAGAAAGGTCATCAGAGACTCTACTTCCTCAGACGGCTGAGACGAGCTGGTCTGAGCAGCCCAGTTCTCACCTCGTTCTACAGGTGTGCAGTGGAGAGCATCCTGTGCTCCAGCATCAACGTGTGGCATGGAGGCTGCACAGTTGAAGAGAGGAAAGCTCTACAGAGAGTGGTGAAGGCTGCACAGAAGATGTTGGAGTCAGTCTCCCCACCATCACAGACATTTACACCTCCAGATGCAGGAAGAGAGCCACCTGCATCATGAAAGACCTCACTCACCCAGCACACTCACTCTTTGCCCCACTCCCCTCAGGACGGAGGTTGAGGAGCATCAAATGTAGAACCACTAGACTGAGGAACAGCTTCTACCCTGAGGCTGTTAGACTCATGAATAAATAACCAGGATAATCACTGTGATGCCACTTGATTGTTGTGTGCTGCTGATTTATTTCATGTTGCCGTGTTCATTTGATCGCACCTCACACAGACTCATGTTCGTGCTGCTGTTGTTTAGCACTTTGTTTTGTACTACGGTAGTAGCACTTAGTTTATTCTTAGTTTAGTGTATTTCTTAGTTCATGTCTTAGATCTATTCTCTGTTTTTCTTTCCAATTTGTGTTTTTGTTGGATCTCACTGGGACCCTGTGAACATAGTTTTGTTCCATCACATGTACCACATGTGATGTGAATGACAAAGACACCTTGACCTTGACATCAGACATTATTCAAGTTTAGATCAACTTTAAAGAAAACACTGAAGACAACCCAAGGGTCAGAGGTCAGAGTCAGGGGAGCATATCTTCATGCTACACTGTCACTGCAGACAAACTGTTCAGGCAACAAATATTGTTCCATGTAACAAATTCAGTTCTACCCAAGCAGAAAGACACCAGGGATTAGCAAAGCCTTTACAGTCTGACCGGGGGCGGGCTCTTACCTACATGTATGTGAACGCAGTGGAACACTGTACCTCGAAATCAGTGATCACATCCAAGTGTGATGTATGACAAGGATATGTGCTTTAACTACAACATTACAATGTTACCAGGACTGAGTGCTTCCACCTGTGCACTACTACTAAAATGAAATCCAAGGACAGAACATCCACTTTGTGTCAAATCTGTCCCACACACTGGAGGAAACAGAAATGGACCTACGTTCTCACTGTTGAGGTCAGCCTCACTCGCACAGCCGAAAAGCTCATGGCGCAGGAGGTTCCCATCATATTCCAGAAAGGTGAGATAAAGGTTCCTGAAGAACTCCACGTGCTTGTTTTTCACCCGCAGCTTCTTTGGAGAGTTCCAGTGGATCACCTGGCCAGAAGAACCACAGAGAGGATGATGGCACAAAAGAAGAACACTGGGCTGGACTCAATCAAAGACATTTACTGAAAACTAGAGGAAGTATCTTTTTTTTCTTCTAATTATCTAGTGGAGTTTTAAAAAAATAGGATAGAAAGAAAGGAAAGATGGAAAGTAAGACTACAAAATATAAGAAATATGCACAAAGAGAGCACAAGGCAAAACACCCGACCGCTGTCTGTAAACCTGCAAAGAACATGACAAAACACAACAACAAAATACATATGTATAAAGACTTAGAATATACATGGCTTTGCAGTAAATTTATATAAATATATATACCCATACCTACCCATATAAACATACATACGTACACTTGCATATACATTCAAATACATATCTACATACAGTATCTACATACGATACCTGCATGTGCATCTATTTGTGTGTGGTTGTGAGCATGCATAAGTGTATAAGGCTTCTCTAATAGAACATTCAATAGTAACTGTGAAGCAGCAGAGACCCGACCCGAGGCAGACAAAGGGGGGACCAGAGCCCCCAAGAAAGTATCTTTTCTGCTAAAAGGCAGAAAAAAAGCTGAAACTTACTAGACCAAAACAAATGAAGTAAAATAAAAATGAAGCTAATAGCTAAGAGTAGTAAAAGGCTAGCTAGAAGTTAGAAGAAGCAAAGCAAACTATAAAAAAAAATAAAACATATAAAAAAAAATATATATATATATACAGGGAGGCCTCGATTTACGGCGCCCTCAACCTATGGCAACTCGGACTTACGGCATAAATCATAATTAATAAAAATATGAAATTAAAAAAAATTCATTTTTTTTGTTTGTTTGTTTAAATGTTCTTTATTTCATGTGTACAGCACTTGGTTGTTTTAAATGGATTTATAAATAAAGTATTATTATTAAGATTATTATTTTTATTATATTTTAGCCGAATTACGCAGTTTCCGGTAGTTTCCGGTCGCAATGTTTTTAGCTTCGGTTAGCTCCGGCTCCGAGAGCCAAACCGTGTTGGTTCAGAGATTGCTCTGTGTGGACACATGCACTTCAGCTGAACGGCGATTTCGCGGAGAGACAGATAGACGAAGGACAAATATGCTGTGGAACACGTGAAGCATTAGACAGCTTAATGTGACCGGACAACCACCACCTAACATGCTAACGTTAGCTCCACCGGAGACAGGACCCGACAGGCCGCGGAGACGCCGCGGAGACGCCTGCTGCAGCCGTTAGCTCGCCTAATGTCTGCCATTTAGCCTCAGATGTTTGATGGACACCGAACTAACATGCTAACGTTAGCTCCACCGGAGACAGGACCTGACAGGCCGCGGAGACGCCGCGGAGACGCCTGCTGCAGCCGTTAGCTCGCCTGATGTCTGCCTTTTAGGCTCAGATGTTTGATGGACACCGAACTAACATGCTAACGTTAGCTCCACCGGAGACAGGACCCGACAGGCCGCGGAGACGCCGCGGAGACGCCTGCTGCAGCCGTTAGCTCGCCTGATGTCTGCCATTTAGCCTCAGATGTTTGATGGACACCGAACTAACATGCTAACGTTAGCTCCACCGGAGACAGGACCCGACAGGCCGTGGAGACGCCGCGGAGACGCCTGCTGCAGCTGTTAGCTCGCCTGATGTCTGCCTTTTAGCCTCAGATGTTTGATGGACACCGAACTAACATGCTAAAACACGGAGAAAGCTGCGCAGACTTTTTGGAGGGGCTAAGATGCTAAAGCAGCAGCCTGCTGGAAGAACACAGCGCGAAGGAACAGCTCACAGTAAGTTTCTAACTCTTTTTCCCTTCATGATGGCTCCAAATGTATGGAGTTAACATGCTAACAGTCCTTCCTTTATAGTTTGGACCGCGTGGAGCAGAATGAAGCTGCAGAGGTCGGACGTGCAACGAGCTAACATGCTAAAAGACGTAGACAAGCTTGACCAGCTCAAAGTAAGAAATTTTATGTTTTTAATGTCTCCAAATGTACTGTATGCGTTTTTGATAATTATGTAGGGTACTGTGTTAGGATAGGCGAAGTGCTTGGTAACTTACATGTACGTGTAGTCAGTGGCGGCTGGTGTGTGGTCCCCGACTTACGGCAAAATCGGGTTGCGAACCATGCGAAGGTCCGGAACTCGTTCGTAAGTCGCAGACTCCCTGTATATATAACTATAGCCAAAGGCTAACAGTAGCATAGTAACAGGATAAAGAGTCAGAACTGGAAACATCTTTTTCTTTCTTCTGGCCACTCTCTTCTCACAACCGTTAGCAAAACTCGCAGGAAGATTTGCCGATCGTTTTTACGCCGGCTGCTCTTCCTGACGCAACCATGGACCACCGAGCTACCACAGCTCTCTGTGTGGAGCAGGGGGCGTGTGGAGAGTAGGTGGTGGTGGGGGGGTAAGGGCCTTGATCAGGGGCCTACAGTGGGTCAAATGAGGGTGGAGGCAGGTGTGGGTACTTCACCTTGCCCACCCAAATGTAGTTATACTGGTCGGGGGTTTGAAACTGGTGACCCCCCAGTCACAGATGATGGCCCCGTGACTCCTCAAGTGAAATCATAAGAGCAGGTGGTGCGTGTGTGCAACAGGTCTCACCTTCAGGTCGGACACGTCTCTGTAACACTTCTCAGAGCGCGTGTGGTCGGACAGCTGGACGTTCCAGAAGCAGGGCAGCTGGTGGACCAGGAACGGGTTCTGCTTGATCACAGCGTTGAAGATGTCCTGCAGACACGACACATGTTCACCAGCCACATGTTCACCAGCCACATGTTCACCAGCCACATGTTCACCAGCCACATGTTCACCAGTCCACATGTTCACCAGTCTGCACATGTTCACCAGTCTGCACATGTTCACAGTCTGCACATGTTCACCAGTCTGCACATGTTCACCAGTCTGCACATGTTCACCAGTCTGCACATGTTCATCAGTCTGCACATGTTCACCAGTCTGCACATGTTCACCAGTCTGCACATGTTCACCAGTCTGCACATGTTCACCAGTCTGCACATGTTCACCAGTCTGCACATGTTCACCAGTCTGCACATGTTCACCAGTCTGCACATGTTCATCAGTCTGCACATGTTCACCAGTCTGCACATGTTCACCAGTCTGCACATGTTCATCAGTCTGCACATGTTCACCAGTCTGCACATGTTCACCAGTCTGCACATGTTCACCAGTCTGCACATGTTCACCAGTCTGCACATGTTCACCAGTCTGCACATGTTCACCAGTCTGCACATGTTCACCAGTCTGCACATGTTCACCAGTCTGCACATGTTCACCAGTCTGCACATGTTCACCAGTCTGCACATGTTCACCAGTCTGCACATGTTCACCAGTCTGCACATGTTCACCAGTCTGCACATGTTCACCAGTCTGCACATGTTCACCAGTCTGCACATGTTCACCAGTCTGCACATGTTCACCAGTCTGCACATGTTCACCAGTCTGCACATGTTCACCAGTCTGCACATGTTCACCAGTCTGCACATGTTCACCAGCCACATGTTTACCAGTCTGCACATGTTCACCAGCCACATGTTCACCAGCCACATGTTCACCAGACACATGTTCACCAGCCACATGTTCACCAGCCACACCCTCAAGCTCTTCTAAAGACCAACTGCTCCAGTGGCGACACAAAATCATCTCCAAACCATCTGATGGACTCAGTTCTGTCCAACTTGGACCTTCTGTGTGATTCTGTCAGTGAGTGCACAACAGTTCAGTGGTTCTGATCTAAATTAGGGATGGGGCAGATCCGATCCAGTATCGGTATCCGATACCAGCATAATTTACGTATCGGATTTTCCAACCCAACCTGCCGATATTTCCGATACTTTCTAGATGTCAGAGAGCATGTATATTGCACCATACTCCGTGACTTCTGTCTTAACATTGTGTGAGGTAAACCCAGAGAAGACACTCTGGGCCTCACTAAAGTACATCACAAACTAATGGCATACAAGAGGCAGGTCTCTACCACAACTATGCATTGAATTTATAAATGTAAATTCAATGTACAGTATTGTTTAAATCTGTATCTGTTGATCAAAACCAACAAGAATTACAACTCAGTGCCACAATCAAAAACTAAACTAAAAAACGGGATTTCCCAGAATGCTTAGCGGTATATTAGTGTTCAATTATAGTTTAAATCTGTATCCGTTGATCAAATTCAACAAGAATTACAACTCATAGTGCCACAATCAAAAAAAAAAAAGGACTGTGTTGATTTCCCATAATGCTTAGCAGTATTTTAGACTAGTGTTCCGGGCTGCACCATGAGTCAGAAGGACGTCTGTGGTAGAGACCTGCCTCTTGTATGCCATTATGTTTGGGTATTACTGTAGTGAGGCTCAGAGTGTCTTCTCTGGGTTTACCTCACACAATGTTAAGACAGAAGTCACAGAGTTTCGTGCAACACACGTGCTCTACATTCAAGAACATCATTTTTACAGCCTCCTATACCTGAACGGCGATATCGGATCGAAAAAGTATCGGTATCGGTCGATACCAAGATTTATGAATTGGTATCGGATGTAAGAAATGTGGATCGGTGCATCCCTGATCTAAACCGTCTCCAGGACTAAATGAAACATGGCAGCTCCGTTGAAATCTGCTGGCAGGTTTTAGGTTCTTTCTGGTTCTCAGACGTTCTTCGATCTTGTAGCATGGACTTGAACTGATCCAACCCCAGCGGAGAGATTCAGCTCTACCTTGGTATGAGCCAGCAGATTCTTCCAGCACACCATGATGTTCTTCTGTATCCATCTTGAAGGTGTTCTTCCTGCTGTGATGACGAGTCACACTGAGCTACTTGGATTCTGCAGCCTGAAGGTTCTGACCCCTGAGAGCACCTTGATGCTGTACCTGATCTACCCTGCAGCTGGACATGATCATCCACAAATTAATTTTAATAAAACCCAGTCCAGCCAATTAATTACTCTGTCTCTCAATGCAATATTTGTATCTGCTCCTTCACATAATGAGGTCCTCCTGCTTTGGATCTTGGTCTTTAGTTTGGCCTTAATGCCTGTGTGCCGGGTATGTTTATTTCAGATGACTGTGCTTATTTGACTCAATCTTTTGATCTTACACTGGCTGAAAGTCATTGTGTAATCACATCTTTATCATTCCTCTACACCAGGGACGCCCAGATGTTTTCATCATGGAGCTCCTTCTAAAACGACCAAGTCAAAGGGATCCACGTTTACACAGAACAACCTCTGGCTGCGTTTGTGTTTTTTCAATGTTTACTGGGGGTAATGAACAAAAAATGAGCAGGTTTACATGAAACCGCTGTAGTTTCCATGTCAGTCGGGTTTCCAGATAAGAAATGATGAACCATAGTACTGTGACTTTAAAATGATAGTCATCTGTGCTGAGTAAAGATGTCAATCAAGAGACACAGTTCATTGATGATGATCGGCTGACGTCTATTTATTAACACCATCTTCCCAGAATACCTTGGAGATCCACCGGGAGATCGATGCATTTCCTTGGGTAGAAGTAGGGCAGCTGACCTGGGACCAGAAAGTTGCAGGTTCAACTCCCCGCCATGCCCACATGTCGTGATGACTCTGAGCAAGACGTCTAATCCCTACCTGCCCACTCTCCACCTGGGAGTATCTGAGGTGTGATGGTGCAGAGAACAAACTTCATCTTTGTGTGGAAACACAACAATGACACTCTGTTGCTGACCTTCATCCATGACCTTCATCCATGACCTTCATCCATGACCTTCATCCATGAACTTCATCCATGACCTTCATCCATGACAGCCTTTGATTCATGAGCTCTAAAATGACAGCCAAGTGCTGATCTTGCAGCTTTATTTTGAAAGACCTGCATCTTATCCAGATGTTTTTTGAAGAACAACACCAAACAGCTGGACAGCTATCAAACACTGTAAGGCTGATTTCTTCTTCTGGGAGAGTTCAAATGGACGTTGTGTTTCTGCTCAGTCACCGTGTGGAGGACCATGATGGTGTTTGATGCAGCTCAACTTGTTTCTACCAGTCAATAAACACGTTGCTCAGTCAATAAACACGTTCCTCAGACAATAAACACGTTCCTCAGACAATAAACACGTTCATCAGACAATAAACACGTTCCTCAGACAATAAACACGTTCCTCAGACAATAAACACGTTGCTCAGTCAATAAACACGTTGCTCAGACAATAAACACGTTCCTCAGACAATAAACACGTTCCTCAGACAATAAACACGTTCCTCAGACAATAAACACGTTCCTCAGTCAATAAACACGTTCCTCAGACAATAAACACGTTCCTCAGACAATAAACACGTTCCTCAGTCAATAAACACGTTCAATAAACACGTTCCTCAGTCAATAAACACGTTGCTCAGTCAATAAACACGTTCCTCAGTCAATAAACACGTTCCTCAGTCAATAAACACGTTCCTCAGACAATAAACACGTTGCTCAGTCAATAAACACGTTCCTCAGACAATAAACACGTTCCTCAGACAATAAACACGTTCCTCAGACAATAAACACGTTCCTCAGACAATAAACACGTTCCTCAGACAATAAACACGTTCCTCAGACAATAAACACGTTCCTCAGACAATAAACACGTTCCTCAGACAATAAACACGTTCCTCAGTCAATAAACACGTTCCTCAGACAATAAACACGTTCCTCAGACAATAAACACGTTCCTCAGTCAATAAACACGTTCCTCAGTCAATAAACACGTTGCTCAGTCAATAAACACGTTCCTCAGACAATAAACACGTTCCTCAGACAATAAACACGTTCGCTCAGTCAATAAACACGTTCCTCAGACAATAAACACGTTCCTCAGACAATAAACACGTTCCTCAGTCAATAAACACGTTCCTCAGACAATAAACACGTTCCTCAGACAATAAACACGTTCCTCAGACAATAAACACGTTCCTCAGTCAATAAACACGTTGCTCAGTCAATAAACACGTTCCTCAGTCAATAAACACGTTCCTCAGACAATAAACACGTTGCTCAGTCAATAAACACGTTCCTCAGTCAATAAACACGTTCCTCAGACAATAAACACGTTCCTCAGTCAATAAACACGTTCCTCAGTCAATAAACACGTTGCTCAGTCAATAAACACGTTCCTCAGTCAATAAACACGTTCCTCAGACAATAAACACGTTCCTCAGTCAATAAACACGTTGCTCAGTCAATAAACACGTTCCTCAGTCAATAAACACGTTCCTCAGTCAATAAACACGTTCCTCAGTCAATAAACACGTTGCTCAGTCAATAAACACGTTCCTCAGTCAATAAACACGTTCCTCAGACAATAAACACGTTCCTCAGACAATAAACACGTTGCTCAGACAATAAACACGTTCCTCAGACAATAAACACGTTCCTCAGACAATAAACACGTTGCTCAGTCAATAAACACGTTCCTCAGACAATAAACACGTTCCTCAGACAATAAACACGTTCCTCAGACAATAAACACGTTCCTCAGACAATAAACACGTTCCTCAGACAATAAACACGTTGCTCAGTCAATAAACACGTTCCTCAGTCAATAAACACGTTCCTCAGACAATAAACACGTTCCTCAGACAATAAACACGTTCCTCAGTCAATAAACACGTTCCTCAGTCAATAAACACGTTGCTCAGTCAATAAACACGTTCCTCAGTCAATAAACACGTTCCTCAGACAATAAACACGTTCCTCAGACAATAAACACGTTGCTCAGTCAATAAACACGTTCCTCAGACAATAAACACGTTCCTCAGACAATAAACACGTTCCTCAGACAATAAACACGTTCCTCAGACAATAAACACGTTCCTCAGACAATAAACACGTTCCTCAGTCAATAAACACGTTGCTCAGACAATAAACACGTTCCTCAGACAATAAACACGTTCCTCAGACAATAAACACGTTCCTCAGACAATAAACACGTTGCTCAGTCAATAAACACGTTGCTCAGACAATAAACACGTTCCTCAGACAATAAACACGTTCCTCAGACAATAAACACGTTCCTCAGACAATAAACACGTTCTCAGTCAATAAACACGTTCTCAGTCAATAAACACGTTCCTCAGTCAATAAACACGTTCCTCAGTCAATAAACACGTTCCTCAGACAATAAACACGTTGCTCAGTCAATAAACACGTTCCTCAGACAATAAACACGTTCCTCAGACAATAAACACGTTGCTCAGACAATAAACACGTTCCTCAGACAATAAACACGTTCCTCAGACAATAAACACGTTCCTCAGACAATAAACACGTTCCTCAGACAATAAACACGTTCCTCAGACAATAAACACGTTCTCAGTCAATAAACACGTTCCTCAGACAATAAACACGTTCCTCAGACAATAAACACGTTCCTCAGTCAATAAACACGTTCCTCAGTCAATAAACACGTTGCTCAGTCAATAAACACGTTCCTCAGACAATAAACACGTTCCTCAGACAATAAACACGTTGCTCAGACAATAAACACGTTGCTCAGTCAATAAACACGTTCCTCAGACAATAAACACGTTCCTCAGTCAATAAACACGTTCCTCAGTCAATAAACACGTTCCTCAGACAATAAACACGTTCCTCAGTCAATAAACACGTTCCTCAGTCAATAAACACGTTCCTCAGTCAATAAACACGTTCCTCAGTCAATAAACACGTTCCTCAGTCAATAAACACGTTCCTCAGTCAATAAACACGTTGCTCAGTCAATAAACACGTTGCTCAGTCAATAAACACGTTCCTCAGACAATAAACACGTTCCTCAGTCAATAAACACGTTCCTCAGTCAATAAACACGTTCCTCAGTCAATAAACACGTTGCTCAGTCAATAAACACGTTCCTCAGTCAATAAACACGTTCCTCAGTCAATAAACACGTTGCTCAGTCAATAAACACGTTCCTCAGTCAATAAACACGTTCCTCAGTCAATAAACACGTTCCTCAGTCAATAAACACGTTCCTCAGTCAATAAACACGTTGCTCAGTCAATAAACACGTTCCTCAGTCAATAAACACGTTCCTCAGACAATAAACACGTTCCTCAGTCAATAAACACGTTGCTCAGACAATAAACACGTTCCTCAGACAATAAACACGTTCCTCAGACAATAAACACGTTGCTCAGTCAATAAACACGTTCCTCAGACAATAAACACGTTCCTCAGACAATAAACACGTTCCTCAGACAATAAACACGTTCCTCAGACAATAAACACGTTCCTCAGACAATAAACACGTTGCTCAGTCAATAAACACGTTCCTCAGTCAATAAACACGTTCCTCAGACAATAAACACGTTCCTCAGACAATAAACACGTTCCTCAGTCAATAAACACGTTCCTCAGTCAATAAACACGTTCCTCAGTCAATAAACACGTTCCTCAGTCAATAAACACGTTCCTCAGACAATAAACACGTTCCTCAGACAATAAACACGTTCTCAGTCAATAAACACGTTCCTCAGTCAATAAACACGTTCCTCAGTCAATAAACACGTTCCTCAGACAATAAACACGTTGCTCAGACAATAAACACGTTCCTCAGTCAATAAACACGTTCCTCAGACAATAAACACGTTCTCAGTCAATAAACACGTTCCTCAGACAATAAACACGTTCCTCAGACAATAAACACGTTCCTCAGTCAATAAACACGTTCCTCAGACAATAAACACGTTCCTCAGACAATAAACACGTTGCTCAGTCAATAAACACGTTCCTCAGTCAATAAACACGTTCCTCAGACAATAAACACGTTCCTCAGTCAATAAACACGTTCCTCAGTCAATAAACACGTTCCTCAGTCAATAAACACGTTGCTCAGTCAATAAACACGTTCCTCAGTCAATAAACACGTTCCTCAGACAATAAACACGTTCCTCAGTCAATAAACACGTTCCTCAGTCAATAAACACGTTGCTCAGTCAATAAACACGTTCCTCAGTCAATAAACACGTTCCTCAGTCAATAAACACGTTCCTCAGTCAATAAACACGTTGCTCAGACAATAAACACGTTCCTCAGACAATAAACACGTTCCTCAGACAATAAACACGTTGCTCAGTCAATAAACACGTTCCTCAGACAATAAACACGTTCCTCAGACAATAAACACGTTCCTCAGACAATAAACACGTTCCTCAGTCAATAAACACGTTCCTCAGTCAATAAACACGTTCCTCAGTCAATAAACACGTTCCTCAGTCAATAAACACGTTGCTCAGTCAATAAACACGTTCCTCAGTCAATAAACACGTTGCTCAGTCAATAAACACGTTCCTCAGTCAATAAACACGTTGCTCAGTCAATAAACACGTTGCTCAGTCAATAAACACGTTCCTCAGTCAATAAACACGTTCCTCAGTCAATAAACACGTTGCTCAGTCAATAAACACGTTGCTCAGTCAATAAACACGTTCCTCAGTCAATAAACACGTTCCTCAGACAATAAACACGTTCCTCAGTCAATAAACACGTTCCTCAGTCAATAAACACGTTGCTCAGTCAATAAACACGTTCCTCAGTCAATAAACACGTTCCTCAGTCAATAAACACGTTCCTCAGACAATAAACACGTTGCTCAGACAATAAACACGTTCCTCAGACAATAAACACGTTCCTCAGACAATAAACACGTTGCTCAGTCAATAAACACGTTCCTCAGACAATAAACACGTTCCTCAGACAATAAACACGTTCCTCAGACAATAAACACGTTCCTCAGACAATAAACACGTTCCTCAGACAATAAACACGTTCCTCAGACAATAAACACGTTGCTCAGACAATAAACACGTTCCTCAGACAATAAACACGTTCCTCAGACAATAAACACGTTCCTCAGACAATAAACACGTTCCTCAGTCAATAAACACGTTCCTCAGACAATAAACACGTTCCTCAGTCAATAAACACGTTCCTCAGTCAATAAACACGTTCCTCAGTCAATAAACACGTTCCTCAGTCAATAAACACGTTCCTCAGTCAATAAACACGTTCCTCAGTCAATAAACACGTTCCTCAGTCAATAAACACGTTCCTCAGTCAATAAACACGTTCCTCAGACAATAAACACGTTCCTCAGTCAATAAACACGTTCCTCAGTCAATAAACACGTTCCTCAGTCAATAAACACGTTGCTCAGTCAATAAACACGTTCCTCAGTCAATAAACACGTTCCTCAGTCAATAAACACGTTCCTCAGTCAATAAACACGTTCCTCAGTCAATAAACACGTTCCTCAGTCAATAAACACGTTGCTCAGTCAATAAACACGTTCCTCAGTCAATAAACACGTTCCTCAGTCAATAAACACGTTCCTCAGTCAATAAACACGTTCCTCAGTCAATAAACACGTTGCTCAGTCAATAAACACGTTGCTCAGTCAATAAACACGTTCCTCAGTCAATAAACACGTTCCTCAGTCAATAAACACGTTGCTCAGTCAATAAACACGTTCCTCAGTCAATAAACACGTTGCTCAGTCAATAAACACGTTCCTCAGTCAATAAACACGTTG
>JBBPBX010012194.1:25872-45915 GCA_038048925.1 Garcialebias charrua | reverse complement strand
TTTTTTAATACAGTAATTTCATATTTTTATTAAATATGATATGTTCGTAGGTCCCGTTGTTCGTAGGTCGATGGAGTCGTAAGTGGGGGGTTACCTGTACAGTATTATATATATACAGGTAGTCCCCGAATTACGAGCGCTCTGATCTGCGAGGTCCCAGACTTACGAGCTGCGAATTTTTGGAAAAAACGAAAAAAATACTGAGTTTTCATGTGTTTTTTCACTACAGTTAGCAAGTTAAGCATATAAACACACGTTTCCGATCATTTTTATGCACTCAAAAGTAGTTTTTAGATGAAAATAGAGTGTTTTTAGGTGCGCTGGCGAAAACCGTTCCAATTTACGAGCGGACTTCCGGGTTTACGAAGGAAATGGCGGCCGTTCCAAATTACGAGATTTCCGGTTTACGAGCGCCCCCTAGTGACGGATCTCGCTCGTAAATCGGGGAATACCTGTAAACTGTATATGTAAAGGCATTTTAAACCCTTCCCACACTCTTGCAATATTCTAAACAATGCTTCTAAACGCTCTAAAAGAGCACAGAATGTCATGATTTCAGCTCCCTGCCTCCTCTGCTCTTGGCCACGCCCATTTCTCAGCTCTGCACGCAGAATAGCTGCTTAGCTGCAGCAGGAAGTTTATCCTGCAGTAAGAGCTGCACAAATGTGTAGAAGGGGCTAAATAATTTAAAATAATTGATTTTAAATGAAAATTCCACGATGACTGTGCGGCTCATCCATCTATCAGCCAAATGTGTGTCGTGTCCAATCTTACGTTGAAAAACTACGATAGAGCGAGTCCAGAATAAACGAACCATGAAGTAGTGAGGGACTACTGTACTATTTCTATCCTAACAGCTGAGGAAGGCCAAGCTGCCGGCCAAGCTGATGGTGCAGTTCTACACGGCCATCATCGAGTCCATCCTCAGCGCGTCCATCACAGTGTGGTACGCCGGGGCCACTGTCAGGGACAGACACAGACTGCAGCGCATTGTGCGCTCTGCTGAGAAGGTAATCGGCTGTAGTCTCCCATCTCTCCATGACCTGTACGTCTCCAGGACTGTGAGGCGAGCAGGTCGGATCACAGCTGACCCTTCTCACCCTGCATACGGTCTGTTCGAACCACTCCCCTCAGGCAGGAGGCTTCGATCAATTGGGACCAGAACCTCCCGCCATAAAAACAGTTTCTTCCCCTCTGCTGTCAGACTTTTGAACACTCATAACCATGTTACCTCATAACTTGCCTTGGTCGCTGTATTTTGTATTTTGATTGCACCACTCTAATTGCACTGTTTCTTAGTAGGTTTTGTTCACTGAATATTGTATTGATTGTATTGATGTTTTATGGTTTATGCTTTTTATGTTTTATGTTTCTATATTTTATGCACCGTTATGCCGAAGCAAATTCCTAGTCTGTGAATCCTGTTCATTGACAATGGCGATAATAAACAGAATCTGAATCTAACATGTACCTGTACTTTTTTTTGTCTTTCCTCCTAGAGAGGGACCTGCTCGCCTCCATTCTGCATCCGTTCCTCCTTCCTGTTCCTCTCAAACCCAGCTGGTCGATGCAGATGGCTGCTTGTCCTGAGCCTTGTTCTGCTCGAGGTTTCTTCTTGTTATGAGGGAGTTTGTCCTTTCCACTGTTGCATTGTGCTTGCTCAGGATGGGAGACTGCGATGAAATGAAGACTAAACGCAATCTGCTGGCTAACCTAACTTACATGAATCTTACTAATAATTTAACTTTTATGTATATCAATGTTTCTGTTCAGTGCCCTGAGACGACTTCTGTTGTGACTTGGTGCTTAGACTTAGATCCTCCCGCGCTCGAGAGCGCATTGGGCGGCAAGCTGTTTCCATTGAGATCTATCCTTGGCAATCACCACCACCGTGCTCGGGTCGAAGCCCTGTACCTTCAGGTCTTTCTCAAAGGATCGTCTCCACGACACGTCAGTTTGGGTCTGCCTCTCTTTCTGTTTCCTTGTGGTTTCCAATTGAAGGCAATCTTTGGTAGTCTCTGTGCTTCCATTCTCAGTACATGTCCCGCAAACTTGAGCTTCCTTAACTTAATTGTTTGGCTCATGGGTATGGTATGTGTCCTGCGATAGACTTCTGCGTTTGGAATCCGATCTAGGTATGTAGATTTGGTGCTACATAAATAAATTGGATTGAATTGAATTGTGTGCTGCAGTCATCACTGATAGGACTAAAGTTTCTGTCCCAACTTTTTGCAATTTAAATACTGTTCCCAATCCTGCCATATTTGATTACCAGATTCACTTTGGTAAAAACAATTAAAATAAAAAAACAGTCAGATATGAGTGGAAAATAAACTCGTGTGGACAGTTTTCTGAGTGTCCTGCAGCTTCATCAACATCTGATTACCGGTTTGCTCCTTTTTAACCAAAGTTAAAGAATGTTTGAGGCATTTTTAGTTTGCTTTAATATACTCAGGTGTAAATATTGATTTCACTTTTCTGTAATACAGTACATATGTGTAGCTACTGTACATCAGAATAAATAAATGAAATATGCATCAAATTGAATTTAAGGATAGGGTTATTAATGCAGACATGAATAGCTCTTACCGGGTAATTTGATTTAGAGGCTATAAAGTAACAGAACAGAAAAGAAAATATCTTGGCCATATGCATTACATAATTTAATGTATAGAAAATCTAACTAATAATCAATCAACAGTTCTGTACGTCTTCATTTTGGCTCTTCACTGGTTCACTTTGGCCCAGTTTAAGCACAGTCCTTTTGTTAGTACGTAATTTAAATCTCATCACATTTATTTTACCTGAATCTTCTGCAGCTGCAGCCTTTGGTGGCCGTCCTCTTCGAGCAGGTCTCCTTGGAGCCGGCTCCTGCTCCTCCTGTTGCTCCTCCTGTTGCTCCTGCTCCTCCTGTTGCTCCTGCTCCTCCTGTTGCTCCTCCTGAGCCTGAAGAGAAAAACAAACACCTTCATCTGAGACAAATATAAATAAGATGAGACAACACTCTCATATGATCATAGTAGAATTTAGTGCTGTAACATGCAGATAAATATAAACAAACATTGAATTTCTTTACAAACATACATCATGTGGTGTCTTGTCTCTGAAGCTCTCCTCCTTTACATCCTCTGACTGGCTCACAGAGGGAGAACAACCTGAAGACAAATCATCTGTTTCATGAAGTCTTCTCTGCAAATGATGAGGTGTTTCTGCAGGTTTTCAGATGATTGGATCCATCAACCTCCCTGATCATTTCCCTCCACATGAAGGACCAGTTCTTTTTAGATAAAGGATTTGAAGTGTGCGTGAGTCCTCACCTCTGTCTTTGTCTGGTTGTTCCTCATTTTGTTCTTGTTCACTGTTGTCCATCACCTCCTGCTGAGCCTGTGGTTCCTGCAGGATTACACATCAGGACACAAACATGAAGAAATATGTCTAAAGTAAACAGATTACAGAGTAATAATCAACACAGGATGTTAACATTTTAGTCCACAAAGACTAAATGTCACCTCTCCAGATTCCTCCATTTCCTCTGATCTCTTTCTCTTCACTGCTGATTCACCTGTAAGTTAAACAGATCAAATATAATCGTGTTGTTTCCAGATGAGTTTCATGTAAAACCTCCTGCATTTCCTCATTCAATTGACTTTGACAAAAATACTTAAACATGTCATTAACTATGTAGACAACAAAAGATTTATTTACACACAAACTTCTTGTTTTAAACAGTTTTTCTATCCTGCTACCTGAACATGGCGATGTCACCTTTTTAAATGGATATGCCTCAAACTGGCGTGCTGCAGTTATCACTGACGGGATACAACTGGTGCTTAATCTGAGCCGGATCCTGCCAGAACAGGATCTGGGAATCTCTTTTTTGACAGGGTGCGTTCCGGTAACTGTTTGCTTGGATCCGGTAAATCTCAGGCTACTATTAAAGGGGACCACATACAGTGTATAGGTCTTTAAAATTTTTATGTTATGTCTGTGTGCTATCTTGACAATATTAATTCATTTTAATACACAAAATAATTCTTAGATAATTAATTATACCCTTTTTAATTCTGCCATTTTTAACTTTCGTTTTGAACGACCGGTTTCTGATACAAGTTCTGAAGTCCACGCCCTTCAACGATCTGTTTACGCCCTCTGTAACAGCCAGTATCTGTAATGTGTTGTTTTAAAATTAGCTCTTTTTTTATTACTCATTTGACTTACTGTTAGTGCTAGCTTAAGATAACTTACCGAAACCCGTCTGAGCGCGCCGCAATTTGCTGCTCCTTTTAGCATTAGACCACCCGAATCCGATGCTAATGTTAGCTTGTTCCTCTTCCGGTGTTCGCCAGCTCCGCTCGTTGCACGCGGCGATTTTGGGAGTTATCGCTGTTCCAGTCAAGACAACACAAAGTTCACCAAGTGTCTCCCGTAAATTAATCCGTAAGGAGAAGGTCCTCGCTGCTGCGAGGCTGCTGCGAGGCTGTACAGTTGAAGCTCCGCTCCATCGCGCCAGAAGAGGGTCCCGTTGCCGCCGGTCCCTACGCCGGGGGTCTGCTCGTTTAATTTTTGCCGGCTGCGCGTTGGGAGCGATCGCAAATACACTAAAAATTGAACTAAAACATAAAAATAACAATTATACTTTATTTATAAAGCCATTTAAAAAAAACACAGCTGCAACAAAGTGCTGTACACATGAAATTAAGAACATATAAACAAAAGATGAGATGAAATCATGAAAAACAACAGTCATGTGTTTAATACAGAAGTGGGTTGAGCCTAACCAGGGGTTGCTAGGTGAGGGGCTGGACTCATGTTGGGGTGGGTTGTGGCTGCGGTTTGTGACGTCACAAACCGCAGGAAGTGAGAAACGAACCGTTTTTATCACAGACAAATAAATCTACTTAGAGTAAATAAACCACTGGGTGCATTTCTTTGGCCTTAGGACTGTTTTTTTATGAAGTACATACCCAAAGTTGAGTAAAAAAAACATTAAAAAGTGAATTTTGCATGTGTGGTCCCCTTTAATAATGTTATGGACACATTTGACAGCCTTGAACGAATGAAACCTATATTGGATATGTGAACTGAAAATAATTATATAAAAACTAATTTTAAAAATAACAAGCTTCATAATATCACATCAAAGATGTCGCTTTGCATTTCTTCTTTTGCTCTTAAAAAACTCTCTGCCCCTAGACGTTCTGAGTCACGGGCAATTTGATTAAAAAACACAAAAATATATTTAAAGTTTTGTGCTACGCATAAGTTCCTGCACTTTTGTGAACAATCAGATGTGTGAGTCACAGCAGGAGTTATCTGAACTGCAAAAAAGAGACGGATGATCTCGGCTCATAAAGCTGTTTGTGGTGCAGTCATAGTATTTGAAGCGATGTCGGAGCGACCAGGAAGCTTTTCTGATTTGAGCAAGAAGATTGAGAGCATCTCTTTTCCAAGCCAGTAATAAAATGCTAAATATTAGACTTTTTTTTTTAAGTGTGGCCCAAAACAGAGCCGCACTTGTTGTCCCAGGGTGGGTGCCTGCCCGACACAAGTAGCTGTGATCATTTTACTGAGGAGCTGCAGGTGCTTTATCCACGGTACTTGTCCGAGAATGCAGGACAAACTGAGGTTGAGTTGCTCTGTCTGAACTTCAACATAGACCATCCCTGCACAGTGATCCATGCCCACAGAGAGTACACGGGATCAGGAGGAAAAGACGTGATTAAGTAAAACAAGAATGTGAACGGGGCTTTTCCCAGATGAATCTGATCTGCTCCCCAAACAGAGCTCCTCTGGACATTAACACCATCTCTGACCTGCTCTTTCTCAATATTGTCGGACCTCCTTTGACCAAGTTTGGTCCGGTCCCTTATGTGAAGTTGTGGGTGGCTAAAGGACACTGGACTGAGACACGGAGCGAAGTGCGGAGCAGGGAGGAGGAGGCGCACCTGACCACGGTGGTGAATACTGTACTGTATACTAAACAACTAGTAAGGTAAGAAATGATCCTGCACTTTATACACTTGTAAATCACACATACTGCATTTAAAAGTAAATTATAAATATGAACTGACTTCAGTGATTTTAGCCTCTTTTTGGGGGTGCTCAAGCGCCCCCTAAATTTTAACTCAGAACCCTTGAACAATAAAGCAACCATCATTAGGATTTTGTAAGAAAACTCAGCTCTCAAACCTTAGATTCACCAAAATATGAAATAAATATGGAATAAATGACAACAGCCTTAAACGGGCCAGTAACATCTTTCCTTTTCGCATGAGCCACGCCACCTGTCAATCAATCCAGTAGGCACGTCCAACACTGACCAATCAGCTACCTCAATTTATCCTGAAGTGAACGCCCCCTTACTTGCAGAGCAGCAGCGGTGTTGCATTAAGAACGCTTTGCAGTCAGAGATTTCAATAATAACATAGTTTATATAGTTTGTTTCATGTTAATCTGCTGTAATGAACCTTTGTAAAATACATCAGAATGCAGGAAATTACATCTACTTTATTCAAAATTTTCTGGGGTAGCACCCTCAGACTGCGCCTCCACCCAGCACATGCTATTTGCATTCCAGCATCATTTGGTTTACAAATTAAGACCTAGACTAAAGTGTCTATCCAACTTTTTGAAAGACAAGTATTGTTCCCAATCCTGCCATCTCTGATTACCAGCTTGACGTTTGTAAAAACAATAAAATAATAAAAGTGCGATATGCAGTTTTGAGTGAAAAATAAACTCACGTGTGGACACAGTCTTCCGAGTGTCTGAGTGTCCTGCAGCTTCATCTTCATCTACGTTATGCTCTTTTGTATCTGAGTTAAAGAAAAATGTTTGAGGCATTTTTAGTATGAAAGGCGAAATTTAGCTATATTTAGCTGTAAATATTGATTTAACTTTTTTGCAATAAATATGTGAAGTTATATCAGACTAAAAAATGAGCTGAGTGGTTAGACGTCCTGCAATGCAAGAGTTGGGGGTTGGATTCTACCAGCAGTCACATGCTGAAGTGTCCCTGGGCAATACAATGGACCCTCATTGCCTCCGATGTGTGTCCCATCGGTGTATAAATGTGATAAAGCACTGATTAATCTTTGTAGAGATATAGTAGAGTGCTGTATGAATGGGTAAATGAGGGTACAGATTGTGTTGTAAGAGCTTTGAGTCTCATGATAACATACAAAAGTGCTACATAAGTACAGTCTATTTTAATCAAATTATAGGGCTATAAATTCAGATATAAATAGCTCTTAAAGGGGACCACAGATGCAAAATTCACTTTTTAATGTTTTTTTTACTCAACTTTGGGTATTTACTTCATAAAAAAACAGTCCTTGTGCCAAAAAAATGCACCCAGTGGTTTATTTACTCTAAGTAGATTTATTTATTTTTGATAAATACACCTGGATTCACACTTCCTGCAGTTATTGACGTCACAAGCCGTAGCCAATCACCTCAAACCTGAGTCCAGCCCCTCACCTAGCAACCCCTGGTTAGGCTCAACCCACTTCTGTATTAAACACATGACTGTTGTTTTTCATGATTTCATCTCATCTTTTGTTTATATGTTCTTAATTTCATGTGTACAGCACTTTGTTGCAGCTGTGTTTTTTTTAAATGGCTTTATAAATAAAGTATAATTGTTATTTTTATGTTTTAGTTCAATTTTTAGTGTATTTGCGATCGCTCCCAACGCGCAGCCGGCAAAAATTAAACGAGCGGACTCCCGGCATAGGGACCGGCGGCAACGGGACACTGCTTCTGGCGGATGGAGCGGAGCTTCAACTGTACAGCCTCGTTGCTGCCTCGCAGCAGCCTCGCAGCAGCGAGGACCTTCTCCTTACGGATTAATTTACGGGAGACACTTGGTGAACTTTGTGTTGTCTTGACTGGAACAGCGATAACTCCCAAAATCTCCGCGTGCAACGAGCGGAGCTGGCGAACACCGGAAGAGGAACAAGCTAACATTAGCTTCGGATTCGGGTGGTCTCATGCTAAAAGGAGCAGCTCATGGCGGCGCGCTCAGACGGGTTTCGGTAAGTTATCTTAAGCTAGCACTAACAGTAAGTCAAATGAGTAATAAAAAAAGAGCTAATTTTAAAACAACAACACATTACAGATACTGGCTGTTACAGAGGGCGTAAACAGATCGTTGAAGGGCGTGGACTTCAAGAAACCGGTCGTTCAAAACGAAAGTTAAAAATGGCAGAATTAAAAAGGGTATAATTGATTATCTAATAATTATTTTGTGCATTAAATTGAAGGAATAGGGTCTGGATATCCCACAGAAATACCATAAAAATTTAAAAAATACATCTGAGGTCCCCTTTAATTTGATTTAGAGGCTATAATGTAACAGAACAGAAAATAAAATAATGTGCAGTCCATCATTTAATGTATAGAAAATCTAACTATCCGGTAATAAAATCAATCAACAGTTCTGTACGTCTTCATTTTTGCTCTTCACTGGTTCTCACTTTGGCCCAGTTTGGGCCCAGTCCTTTTGTTATTAATTTAAATCTCATCACATTTATTTTACCTGAATCTTCTGCAGCTGCAGCCTTTGGTGGACGTCCTCTTCGAGCAGGTCTCTTTGGAGCCGGCTCCTGCTCCTCCTGTTGCTCCTCCTGAGCCTGAAGAGAAAAACAAACACCTTCATCTGAGACAAATATAAATAAGATGAGACAACACTCTCATATGATTATAGTAGAATTTAGTGCTGTAACATGCAGATAAATATAAACAAAATTGAATTTCTTTACAAACATACATCATGTGGTGTCTTGTCTCTGAAGCTCTCCTCCTTTACATCCTCTGACTGGCTCACAGAGGGAGAACAACCTGAAGACAAATCATCTGTTTCATGAAGTCTTCTCTGCAAATGATGAGGTGTTTCTGCAGGTTTTCAGATGATTGGATCCATCAACCTCCCTGATCATTTCCCTCCACATGAAGGACCAGTTCTTTTTAGATTCAGGATTTGAAGTGTGCGTGAGTCCTCACCTCTGTCTTTGTCTGGTTGTTCCTCATTTTGCTCTTGTTCATTGTTGTCCATCACCTCCTGCTGAGCCTGTGGTTCCTGCAGGATTACACATCAGGACACAAACATAAAGAAATATGGCTAAAGTAAACAGATTACAGTACAGAGTAATAACACAGGAAGTTAACATTTTAGTCCACAAAGACAACAAATGTCACCTCTCCAGATTCCTCCATTTCATCTGAGATCTTTCTCTTCACTGCTGCTTCACCTGGAAGTTAAACAGATCAAAACTAAGCATAGCTCATTTCTGCGTTAACAATGAAGACACAAACACCATGTTTTAAACTTTTCTGGTCTCAACAAAGCAGTGATCTCAAAATACTGAACAGTTTTAGTCTGACTTTCTGTGGATTTCTCACAGTTAACAGTCCTGTTGTCTCTCATTGAAGGTAAAGGTGAGACTCTGAGGGGCTGCTTTGACTGAAAAACCTCACCGGTGTCCACAATCTCCTGGGAGTCTGAGTTTCTTGGTGCTTCGCCGTCCTCTGGGACAGGAGACGGCAGATTCACCTCAGATCCACTTTGATCACTTTTCTGTGGTTCATGTCCATCCGCAGCAGTCTAAAAATAGTTTGAAAGCAAAAATAAAATCCTACTATAGTACAGTGAGATACACTCAATACTTTGCAAATGAGTCTTCATTGTATACAGTATAAGAAAATAAAAAAACATGCCTCTTCTTTCTTCGAAGTCTCCAGAGTTGATATTTTCTCAGCACTGTCCTCAGCATTAGTCTCAACTGTCTTGTCTGAGGTTAAAAACAAAAGATGAGTTAAAAGTCATTTAACCTCCAATGTGAGGTTAAATGACTCAACTCCAAGTTTAAATGATGCAAATAACGCTTAAGGAAGTTGTTTTATGTTTTAACACCCACAAGTTTATATAAACTGTCTAAATAAAGATTGAGTGAATGAATAAAGAAAATGTTGGCTCTGTCTAATAAATACCAGCTGTTGCTTCTTTAGCTGCATCTCCTCTGCAGCTCGACGCCTCCTCTGACATCACAGCTTCCTGTTGGTCCTTTTCCTCCTCTGTGCTTCTGGGTAATTGTTCTCTATGTGGTGTTTCTATCTCCACAACCTTCTCCTGCTCAGTTTCCTAAAGAAAAAAAAAAAAGATTAGTTTTAAACAAAACTTTTAAAAATTACATAAATAAAATATAAGAGTGGTGAGACTTACTTCAGCTGAAAGCTGGTCTTTATCTTGTTTTTCCTCATTTGTAACACCTGATGGGGTCAAAACGCAGCGTTTCAAACGACAGTTCATCCAACAATTTCAAGTAAACCTCAGATGTTATTTTATTTAAAGAGTTTGTTTCTTTCAGCTGATGTCATTGTGCATTCTTGATTTTAATCAAAAGTGTTTTAAAATTTAGTCACATTACACTTTGCCTAAAAAAACACAAACACAGTAGTCCCTCGCTACTTCGCGGTTTGACTTTCGCAGTTTTTCAACGATTGTCCACCTTAATATTACTCACGTGATTGGGATGGTACGGAACAAAAAGTTAACGGGAATAATAAATACTTCGGACAGGCGCTGCCATTTTGTAGTTTTCTTTCAATAAGCCTACACTGTAAGGTCAGTCAAAAGAACTACCGTACATTACCCAGAAGCCAACAGTGCTTTCAGCCGCTGCTTTCTGCCGAAATGGAAGTAAAATTTTGATCCGGTACGAACTCAAAAAAAAAGTTTGGTCCTTATTCATAGTGACTTCTGCGCTCAACGGCTGCAGAGAGCCGATCAGAACTGGACCAGAACTACTTCCAGGCTCACCAGTCAATCTGAGTGCTGGTTGTCAGCCCATGAAGCCTCTCGAGCGGGGAGGCGTTGCTTGGAGGTCCATTGGCTTCTCCGGAGCTCACCTGAACTTTTTTTGCATCTTGATCCCTCTAGATTATTTGGACTCGATCGGGACCATTGTGCGGTTTTGTGCTGGCTCTCTCCAAAATCGTCTGGTGCTCAACAGCTGCAGAGAGCCGATCAGAACTCAACCAGAACTGAACCCAGGCTGGCGAGTCCCCATATGAAATTTTGCAGTACTGTACTGTACATATGTATGTTGTTAAAATTATGTAGGTTTAAGAGTTTAGAACATTGCAAAACTGTGAGAAGGGTTTATAAACCCTTAAAATATGTAAAAATACTAAAATAAATACAGGTAGTCCTCGACTTACGACAGAGATCCATTCCTACACTGCGTCGTAACCCGAATTTCAACGTAAGTCGGAACATACGTCCAAACTGCACCTTATACGTACAGTACTGTATTTACCAAGCACTTAGCCTATCCTAACACAGTACCCTACATAATTATCAAAAAACACTTACATTTGAGAGCCATAATGAAGGGAAAAAATAGCTAATTTCCTACTCTGGAATGCTGGTGAAGCCATTTCCTCCATTCCTCCGTCCCTCCTCCGGATTCTGCGTTCGTTTACGTCGTTAAACCGCCGTCCAGAAAACAGCTACTTTTCCACAGCTGCTGCCTGTCCAGCTTGGTCCAACAAGTTTTGTTTTGTTTTTTAAATGTCCAGAGGACCAGACTTAGCTTTTTTAGAGAGTACAGGGCAGCTGTAGCCTCCGCAGCTAACCGGAAACTGCCGGAAACTGCGTAACTCGGCTTTTGAAATAAAATTTTCTAAATATATATATATTTTTCAATGGAGATGCGTGTCGTAACCACAAAACGTCGTAACTCGAGACCGTCGTAAGTCGAGGACTACCTGTATAGGTTCACTGTGCGGTTTTTCACTAATTGCGGGGGGGTGTCCAGAACGGAACCCCCATTATAATCGAGGGACTACTGTAGATATCAATAAAGTTAGCTACATCTGTTGAAGGAAACATAATTTTAAAAATTTAAAAAATTACATAAATCAAAAGTCTGGGAACAGATGTGGCTTCAAATGATGTTCAAAACTTCTCTTCACTTCCTCTTCAACAATCGTTCACACTTTAAACTACATGATTATTAAAATATTCATCTAAGAACACAGAGCTCTGAAAACAAATGAATGAATAAAAACTAGTTCTAGTAAATAAAATGAACTGAACTTACCGATTTGTTTAACTAGTATTAACTCAGATTTAGCTTCTCCGTCGTCCGTCCTGTCAGGAATGCTGGCCTCCACCTAAGAGAGAATTAAAACTCAGTTTAACTATAAAATTATTTCTATTGTTTAAAACTTAAAGAGAGAACATAAATCACATTTTCTATATAATGATCTGAAACGTACCGTCTGCTGATCAGCTTCCTTCACTGTAACATCTCCTTCCTCCACTGTCTTACTCTCAGTTTCACCTAGTTGTGGAAAGACGTTTTTAACGTTCTTTGAATAAAAAGTATTTTTCTAATTAAATAAGTAAACACTAATTGTATCTGATGTAAATTAAAACAGTTGCCCTTACAGACAGAAATCTGAGCCTGGTTTTCTTTTTCTTCCTCCACTACCTGTTTTTCAAAATAAAAATAAAACGTTTTAGTGTTTATTTCTGAAATATATTAAAGTAAAATGGCAAACAGTTCATATTTGGTTGAATGCAGCATGAATTATTATTCTTACCTTGAGGCTTGTCTGTGTAACTGCAGCATCTGGCTCAGTTAGTGCTTTAAGACAAAATAATGGTTAAAAATCAGCTCAAAGAAACTACTGGCTTCATTTTAGCAGGAGTGTGACAGCACCCACCTGGCATATAGATGTTTTCTGAAAGTGGCTCGGTGGTGTCAGAAACAACAGCTACAGCCGTCTCTTCAGCATCAGCTGCGATCGCCTCTGCTCCTGATGTAACATCAGCCACTGATGAAACACACAAACAGAGCTGTGAAGATGGCAGCACACAACAGTGTCTGTCAACAGCTTTTTACAAACATTTATGAAGAATGTTTGAAGGGAGCTGATGCAGCTGCTGCAAAACATTCAACTTAACCTTAGTACCCTGATGCATGCTCAATAATCCAGGTAGAAAAATCCAAAAAAGCTAAGTCTGGTCCTCTGGACATTCAAAAAACAAAAACAAAGCAAAAAAAAAACGTTTTTTTTTTTTTTTTATGTCCAGAGGACCAGACTTAGCTTTTTTAGATTAAGCTTGAGTACAATCTGACAATTACAGGTAGTCCCCGATTTACGAGCGAGATCCGTTACAACGAGGCGCTCGTAAACCGGAAATCTCGTATTTCGGAACGGTTGCCATGTCTCTCGTAAGTCCGGAATTTCGCTCGTAAATTGGAACGGTTTCGCTAGCGCGACTACAAACACTCGTTTTTCATCAAAAAACTGCTTATGAGTGCATAAAAATGATCGGAAACGTGTGTCCACATGTTTAGCTAACGAACTGTGGTGAAAAAACACATGAAAACTCAGTATTTTTTGCGTTTTTTCCAAAAATTTGCCAGCTCGTAAGTCTGGAACCTCGTAGATCAGAGCGCTCGTAAATCGGGGACTACCTGTAGTCCCTCGATACTTCACGGTTTGACATTTGCGGACTCACTCTTTCATGGGTTTTCAACGTAAGATTGTACACAACACACGATTGGCGATGGGGAGAGACAGACCCCGCCCCCTCCTTTCTCTTCTGTGACCGACAGCCTCAGAAAGAGAAAGAAGGGGGTGGGGTCTGTCTTTCTCCATCACTACTGTTCAGGGAGCAGGGATGAACAGATCAATGTAGAATATCAGAGAAAATGCTTTGTTGGACGTATAGGAGTGAATCAGTTTAAAAAAGAGAGTGGCTGAGTGCGGCTCACTCAGGTATAAGACAGATACCCCCTCACCCCTTCTCTTTCTGAGGCTGTCTGACAGCAGAGCAGACACAGAACAGGTGGGCACGCAACAGACAGCCTTGGAAAAAGAAAGGAGGGGGTGGGGGATCCGTCTTATACCTGAGTGAGCCGCACGAGCGGCATGGATTGTTTATTTTAAATAATCAAGCGCGACCTGAACCGAGCCTTTAGACCCCCTCGGCGATCAATGAGCAGGCCAGGCCACCGGGAAATGTCCAGTGCTCCCGATGGCCAGCCGGACCCCAGGGCCCAGTAACCGTAGCTTCAGTCTGTCTGCACTCTTTCGCTGTGCTCTTTTAGAGCGTTTAGTTTAGAACATAGTAAGAGTGAGGGGAGGGTTTATAAAGCCTTAAATATATATAAATACTAGGCCTGTCATGATAAACTTTGCTGGGCGATTAATTTTCTCATAAATTATTGCGATAAACGATAATATTGTTTGAAATTTGACAATAATTAGTAATTTTCATTCAACCTTTATTTATACAGGCTAGCCTCGTTGAGTCACAGGGACTCATTTACAAGAGGGACCTGTCTCACTCACACCAAACAACCATCCACTCTCACACTCACACCTAGGGTCAATTTAGAGTCACCAATCAGCCTAACAAGCATGTTTTTGGTCTGTGGGAGGAAACCGGAGTACCCGGAGGAAACCCACGCATGCACGGGGAGAACATGCAAACTCCACCCAGAAAGGCCCCGGGCCGGGATTTGAACCGGCAACCTTCTCGCTGAGAGGCAGCAGCTCTACCAGTTGTGCCACCTAAGAAGAAACGTTAGTTAACTTTTGTGTGTAGTGCCTTTTTTGACCACTGGATGGCAGTATAATACAGTACAGTTTGAACCAAAGGATGGATAGTGAGGGAGCTCTCTTCTCTTTAAGAGAAATGGGAGGGAGGCCCCTTGACGTGACATGGGCTGTCTCTCTATCCTGTTTTTCTGTTCTCAAAATGGCGGACACTCTGTGGTTTGAGCTCTTTAGCATAGCTAGTATAACTAGCTATAACATAGTGTAGCATTGAGCATGCATCAGGATCTTTAGTATGGCATTTGTCACACAAAGCTTTTAATAAGAAAATCAGTAAACAAGTTCTCAGCTTTTTTTTGCAGAGAAAAGCAACTTTTTACACGAAGGCACGGGTTTCAACCATGAGTTTTGGAGCTTTGGCAAGACGGAGGGTTTTTTCCCAAGGTTGTCCTGTTAGCTTAGCTCGTAGCTTAGCTGCTTTTAACGATTTTTAACGATAACGAATTTTGGACGTTTAAAACATATTTTAAAGAGAAAGGAGTATAAGGGAGGGGTCAGTGAAGTGCACCAGAGTTGAGCCTTTTGTCATCCAGTGTCTTCAGTAGGAAGAGAGAGACATTGCGACAGGCCTAATACTGAAATAAATATAACGTTCCTACTTCGCAGATTTTCACCTATCGCTGGGGTGCCTGGAACGTAACCCCCGTGATAAGTGAGCGACTACTGTAATCATATAAACGAATTAACATAAAAAGAAATGTAAAAGCTGCTTCAAGTAGATCTTCATGGTCACCATGGTGACCATACGTGTTTCACTCCCTACTAATGAGCAACAGACAAAAATGCAGACAGAAAATGAAGCTTCAAACAGTCGCTGAGTGAAAACCGTCAGAGCTTAGAAATTCTTGGACCATGAGCAGCAGATGCACTTCACTGCCAGTTTTGAAGAGAATATTTGGTGCATGGAGGCAACGCTGAAGTAAAGAGTATGGGGCCATTTCTGTGGTCCAACCTTCTGTGACCCGTTTAAACTCTGAATGATGTTTCTACGGTGAAGTGTGTCTGAGCTGGAGAAATGCAAAGAGCACTGGGTTTTCTCAAGAGGTTCGCCAAAATCGTAAGAGGGGCGGCCGTGGCGTAGTGGTAATGGCAGTCGTCCCCCGATCGGAAGGTTGGAGGTTCGAATCCCGGTTCCCCACACAATGATTACACTGTTCTATATCTGTCCTCAACAGATTCAAAGATGGATTGGCAAGTCTAGGGTTCTTCGCTGCACTACAGCAGAATCCCAGTGTTATGTTTCTCTGACAAGACCCTGACTGCTTCAGACTTGGAGAACATAGACCACCTCTCAGCCCAGTAGGAAGCAACAGGTGACAGAAGGAAACCAAAACACTTTGCTTTTGGGGAGATTATCTGCTTGATTCTGAAGGTTTGCACGGACAGATTGTTTTATTGTTCAAAATGTTTGGAAATGTTGGATTTTAGTTTTAATGAAAATAAAGCAAAAACAAGGAATTAAGTTTTCCTTAATGCAGTGTCCAATAACTACAATTACCGTATTCACTGTATTTTTTACAGAGAAAGTGGCGGCTGTGTCTCTCGAAGAATTGCTCAGAATAACAATTCAGAGGAGCTGAGTATGAGCAGTTTGTATCACTACCACTATCAGAGCAACCTGGGCTCTCATAACACCTGAGCAGTGCCAGACTGATCCACTCCACGCCATGCCAATTAGGCTGAAAATAGTTGGATTGATTAAAAAAGATTGTTTGAAATAGCTGAAAAAATTTGCATAAACAGCTAAATAGTAGCTAAAATAGCAAAAATATCCTAATCTTCCAAAAATTAGCTGAAAGGAGCATAATGATCTGAAATTAGCATAAATAAGTCAGTAGAAGTATAAAAATGTTGAAGTAAGCTGCATTAAGCTGAAAAGATCGCAAAATCGTTGAAGAAACAGCTGGAATTAGCTGAAAGTAGCCAAAATATTTTTTAAAAATGTACAAGGTAGCTGAAGGAAGCTAAGTTGGTCCAAAATGTGAAAAGAGTAGTGAAATATTGTAATGAGTTCCAAAGATATCAAGGATGTAAAATGAGCTCATAGAGTTCATTTGAGCTCCATTCATTTTCAATGGGAAAAAAATGGCCGAAAAGGCTACATATTTCAAAAAGCTAAAGTTGCACCAATACCAAAAGTCATAGCCATCATGTCCTAAATGAGCTGAACATTTTGATATATGAATTGTTGAAATAGCACAAAAACTGTAGGAGGAGTAGCGTGCCAAAAAACGTACGGAATCAGGATAGTAACAGATGTAATTGTAACACTAGATTGCATTTCCTGAGAAAATGCATGTGTGAATGCCAAAATGGCCGCTTCACCTAATTTGCATGTTCAATCAAAATGGCCGCTTCACCTAATGTGCTTGTTAAATCTAAATGGCTACCTCACCTACTTTAATTGTAGAACTAAAATGGCAACAATACATGCATTGTCTTGTTTCGCAAGGTAATTAACTGCCTTGTATATTGAACCAAAATGGCCGTTTCACCTAATGCATAAAAATGCCATGCCCCCAAAATATGTAATCGTTCACCAGTCCTGATTAGTCTGCCAAATTTGGTGAGTTTTGGGATATGACAAAGCCCCCAAAAGGCCATTTCATTTTAACTCCATTCATTTTCAATGGGATAAAAAATTCCTAAAAGGTCGCCTTTCCATTTATCTTACAACGTTGGTGCCTGAGGGTTTTCTGTGCATCTTGGTGAATCAGGGAAAATTATCTGAAAAAGCTAAAATGAGCAAAAATGCTGAATATTATCTAAAATAGCAGAAAGAAGCTTAAATTAGCTGAAGTAATTAGAAATAGCATAACTTTGAATAATCTGAAATATCTGAAACAATCTGAAATCTGAAAAAAACTTGAAATGAGTAATGAGCATAACTTGTAAATAATCTGAAAAACTGCTTAAGATAGCAAAAACATCTGAATATTATCTAAAATAGCAGAAAGAAGCTTAGAATAGCTGAATGAATTAGAAAGAGCATAACTGTGAATAATCTGAAATATCTGAAACAATTTGAAATTAGTAAATAATAAGTAGAAAATGTAGAAATTATCTGAAAAACAGCTTAAGATACAAAGTAGCAAAAAGAGCTGAATATGATCCAGAACAGCAGGAAGGAACTTAAATTAGCAGAAAGAAGTGGGCAGAGCACATTTTTGCTGACTGAGGCTGGAACAAATTGGCTGAAAAAGCTTAAATTAGCATAAAAAACTAAATAGTAGCTAAAATAACTCTGAAAAACTGCTTAAGATAGCAAAAACATCTGAATATTATCTAAAATAGCAGAAAGAAGCTTAGAATAGCTGAATGAATTAGAAAGAGCATAACTGTGAATAATCTGAAATATCTGAAACAATTTGAAATTAGTAATAATAAGTAGAAAATGTAGAAATTATCTGAAAAACAGCTTAAGATACAAAGTAGCAAAAAGAGCTGAATATGATCCAGAACAGCAGGAAGGAACTTAAATTAGCAGAAAGAAGTGGGCAGAGCACAATTTTGCTGACTGAGGCTGGAACAAATTGGCTGAAAAAGCTTAAATTAGCATAAAAAACTAAATAGTAGCTAAAATAACTGAATTTAGTAGAAATAATCTCAAAGGAGCAAAAGAAGATGGAATTAGCAGAAATAATTTACAGGAAGCACAAACATGTTGAACGTAGCTGAATAAAGTGAAAAGGAACACAAAACTGTCTAAATACCAGCTGAAATTAACTGATTAAAAAAAAAGTTATATGACAGTACTATGTCTTTGGGTTTGCTCTCAGATACTATACCAATTGTCAGCTTAATAGCTATAAAAACACCTTAGTTCTAGTATTTTATTCCTCTTTAGCTAGCAGAACGTTCTGAGCTATAACCTCACCAAATTTCAGAACTTTATGTGTAAAAATGGCTGAGTTAAACCTATTCAAAAGTAGTGCTGGCAGCCATGTTGGATTTGTGATTTTACTGCAGCATTTGATGGAAAACGTTGTCAGCTGTCATCACAACTTTCAGACTTTCAGCTTAATATGACAAAATTTGACTGATTTATTGTATCCACCCCGACCTTTTTTTTTTTACTAAGGCAGTCATCTAGAAATTTTATTTTCAGTCAGTCTAGATTTGAAGGGTGTAAAATGAGCTCATTTCATTTTATCTAAGAACAAAATGTCAGAAAAGGCTAAATATTTCAAAAGCTGAACTTGCCCCAATACCAAAAGTCCTATGAGGATTCTCATAGCATTTCATTTATTTAAAATGTGTCAACCAAACAAAGCATAAAATACAAAAGGAAAAGACAGAAAACATTTAAAATGGAATAGCTTTTTACAGTATTACAATCAAATAAAACAAACCTAATTTTACAAAACTCCAAAATAATATTTACACAAGCAAAATAATACAACTGTCTGTGGCTCAGCTTTATATGTTGAGATCGTGAGGTCCTACAAAATCTGTGTATGGTTTGTTCTTTCATGGATTCTACATGGGTGTTCATCTTAACAACAAGCTGGACTGGACTGACCACACAGCTGCCCTCTACAAGAAAGGACTGAGCAGGCTGCATCTACTGAGGAGACTCAGGTCCTTCGGTGTGCAGGGGCTCTTCTCAGGACCTTCTTTGATGCTGTGGTGGCATCAGCCATCTTCTATGCAGGGGCTCTTCTCAGGACCTTCTTTGATGCTGTGGTGGCATCAGCCATCTTCTATGGAGTGGTCTGTTGGGGGAGCAGCATCTCCACTGCTGACAGGAAGATCCTCAGGAACTCCAGCTCTGTCCTGGGGTGTCATGTTGACCCAGTGGAGGTGGTGGCTGACAGGAGAATGAGGACCAAGCTTCAGCGCATGCTGGAGTTCCCGTCCCACCATGCACCACTCTCTGACAGCCCTGAGCAGCTCCTTTAGTGCCCAGCTGCAGCACCCTAAGTGCATGAAGGAAAGATACCGCAGGTCTTTCCTTCTGGTCGCTGTCAGACTGTACAACACCCGCTGCTCTTAGTAGTTATATTTCGTTCTATACTGTTTCTGTGTTTTTGTACTCATTTTTATTATTTGTGTATACTGTATATAGATTTTAAACATTTTTTGTACTGGTCCTGCTCTGTCCTCTATGCTGCTGTGGCAATGTAAATTTCCCCACTGTGGGATTAATAAAGGCATCTTATCTTATCCATCTTAAGAACAAAATCCATTTGGGATGATGGGATACATTTTGTGATCTGAAGAGGAGCTTTGACAATAAACTATGAATTTTTATGGACCCGAGTATATGAAACAGAAACAAAAAAGCATTTGTATATTAAAAAATTAAAAAAAATTATTGTCATGAAACAAAATTTTCCAAATATATTCAACATATAATTCAATACATCACTGAGAACATATATATATATATATATATATATATAT
>JBBPBX010012194.1:0-25216 GCA_038048925.1 Garcialebias charrua | reverse complement strand
GGGATTTGAAACTGCAAACCTCTAATCACAAGCTTGCAAAAGGCTAATAAAAGCATTAAAAAGTTATCTTTAAATAGAATAACACTAACTTAAAGCATCAAAAGGCTAGCTTAAAAACTAAAAGTAGCCAAAATCTGGTTTAAAATTAAAAGTTGCAATATGCTAACTAAAAGCTAAAAGTAGGAAAAGCCATAGTAGCTGAAACACATAAGAAGACAAGCGCTCTCAGGACATTATTACCTGCAGTGTCCTCTCAGTGAGGACTGAACTTGGCAAAAGGGCCTTCTCCTACTCCGCTCGTTTCCTGGAATATTTTACAAAAAGATCTGAAGCTCTTGACCTCTCTAAGTGGCTTAAAGTGTCACTGATATGTTTGAACTTTGCATAAAATGTCACAAGATATATCTTGTATCATTCAACTACTGTATGTTCGTTTTTGCAAACAAAATGATAAATCAATTTAATTTTGATTTTAAAGTGATTTTAAACTTCGCGCCGTGTTTATTCACGGGAAATCCGATTACACGCAAATGCAACATCTGTGACGTAGTATTGGGCAGAGGGCTCTGGTATTAGGGACGTCTCTTGAATGCCCCTTTTACATATTGTAACGACCCTGTGTTTGGGTCTGCTTTGGGTCCAAGTGTTTCTGTGTATTTGTTGAGTTGTTGTGATTCTGTTGACCCCCGCCCTCATGTGTTGGACTGGTCGTGGGGGTAGGGGAGGGGAGGAGCAGGGAGTGGGGGACCGGAAAAAGGAGACGAAGAAGAAGAGTCGGGAGTGCGTGTTGTTGTTAGCAGGCAGTTAGCCGTGTGTTCGCTCGCGTGTGTACCGCGTTTTCTTTTGAGGCGTGAGCTGCAACCTTGTTAATAGCAGCTCTTCCCTGTGTAACGTGATGGTGGTGTAGGAGGAGAGCTAGCTTAGCATTAGCAACATGTGCTCCGTTGTAGCTTGGAAAAGAGCAATCAAACGTTGGTTCCCACTGGTACTTTTATTATATTGCTTAGAAAACCATACAATGCCAGATCTCCACGGCGCTAAGTCTAATATTCATACATGAATATTTAGAAGATAGTCCGTATTTTCCTCACCACTTCGTTACTGAGAGGTTGAGCAGGGCAGTGAACGTGTACACACAGTCCAACTCCCAGCGACTCTCTGCTGACTTCTGTGGTGAGTTATGATATATAAAAGGAAGGAGGCGCCCTCTTGTGCCTTGGGAAGGTACTACAACAATCAGTATACATACGGTCGTTACATAGTCCCCCCAGGAAAGAAAAGGCTGTCCTCAGCCGCAAGAAAAGAGAATAAAAAACCATTACTTAGCAGCAATCTATACATAGATCACAAGCAAGATTGGTACATTCAAATAAAGATACATTCATAAAAAGCAAATTAAATATAAGTACATGTACAGTGGGATTTTTTTTTTTTTTTTAACAATCCAACATGAACTTCAAATAACCAGGTCATGTAGAACAAATGACACTTTTGTGCAGCAAGTGCAATAAACAAAATAAATCACCTTCTTGTTAGTGTGAACAACAGTCTAGAACGGGCTCTCTTGAGCTGGAGGTGATTTTGGATGAGGTTATTTAGCGTCCGGAGGGCGGCCATGATGAAATGTCTCTCCCCCTCTGTCCCACTGCCTGGTGCGAAGTTTGGCTGGGGTAACATCATTACCATTCATTTGTCCCTTCAAATCAAGAGGAGTGAGTGGCTGTGCTGGGCCCAGTGTTGCTGTATTAGCAATGGTTGGTCCTGAAGAAGTCTGGGCAGAATGTGGACTTCGCATGTCCATGCTCGGCACACGTTGTAGTCACGGCTGGTCCAGGAATTAGTCAGGTCCCACACGGGCCGATACGGTACTGGCCAAAACGACTCGTCCACGTGTCCAGAAAATGCAAAAGTATCTCACCAGCACTTTATGAGAGAGAAAAAATCCTGGTGAGGTCCAGAAGAATATATCTGAGGTCCAAAGGAGATGTTCGGGCGCCACTTGTAACGTGATGGTGGTGTAGGAGGAGAGCTAGCTTAGCATTAGCAACATGTGCTCCGTTGTAGCTTGGAAAAGAGCAATCAAACGTTGGTTCCCACTGGTACTTTTATTATATTGCTTAGAAAACCATACAATGCCAGATCTCCACGGCGCTAAGTCTAATATTCATACATGAATATTTAGAAGATAGTCCGTATTTTCCTCACCACTTCGTTACTGAGAGGTTGAGCAGGGCAGTGAACGTGCACACACAGTCCAACTCCCAGCGACTCTCTGCTGACTTCTGTGGTGAGTTATGATATATAAAAGGAAGGAGGTGCCCTCTTGTGCCTTGGGAAGGTACTACAACAATCAGTATACATACGGTCGTTACACCCGTTTCTAAATAAACCCCGTTTGGCTGGACTCTATCTGCAGTGTTGGCGTCATTACATTGGTGTCAGAAGTAAACCAACGCTATCGAGCCAAGTGAGTACTACTAGCTCGTCGCCTCCACCCGCAACATCAGTGTCATGGACGGAGTGCTCGCCCAGGTGAAAATTAAAGCGGAGGGAGTGGAAGACGGGGAGGGCCGGAGAGAGGAGTTAGCTAAAATAACTCAGGCGACGGCTGCTCCGCACAGCTCTGCAGCGAGCATGGCTGCCGAAGCAGGACTGAGTACCGGCGGGGGGGGCGGGTCCGTCGACGCCATTTTCTCCAAGAGCGCCAAAAGACTCACATGGCGGCAGCCATGACAGTTACGACAGCGTCATCCAAAACGTCACTGTCCCGTTGAAGACACCCAAGTACTCTGGTAGGTCCAGCTGGGAGGCCTTCCATGCACAGTTTGAGCTGCTGGCTCATGCAGGGAGGTGGACAGTGGAGCATAAAGCCCTGCAGCTGGCTCTCTGCCTACAAGATGATGCACTGGACTGCATGTTGCTGCTAAGCTCAGAGGACAGAAAAGACTATGATGCCCTAGTTGGAGCTCTAAAGAGGCGATTTGGACAATGTGTGCAACCAGACATTTTTAAAAATAAACTCTGCAACAGGAGCAGGTTGCCGGGTGAACCCCTGCGTGCTTTGGCTAATGACATTGAGAGCCTCACACGCAGAGCCTATTCACACATGCAGTCAGGGGTTCAGAATGAACTAGCAAAAGATCAGTTCATCAGAGCCCTGGCACCACCGGAGCTGCGTGTGCAGGTTCAGCTGATGCACCCCCGATCCCTGCAAGACGCATTGGACTTAGCAGTGGAGAGAGAGTGTTTGCTGGGAGTAGCAGCGGGAAACGACCTGAGAGGACAACCACCGGCATGCAGATCTGCGGAGGGGGCAGAGCTGAACCAGGAGAAACCTGCTTGGGTCTCGGAGCTGACAGAAATGGTCCGAGCGGTGGCACTGCAGTCGACGCGGGACTCCTCCGCACCCCCGGCCGTTTGTTGGGGCTGTGGCCAACCGGGACACCTCCTGAGGCGGTGTCCTAAAACAGTCAAGACGCAGGGAAACGACACGGGGTCTGCGGGGGGAGGAATCGCAGATCCCGACCGTAGCCTCCACACCTCCATCGCCAGTGGGCGGGGGCCGACAGCTCGAACAGGGGGCCCGAGCCCAGAATCCCTCCGAAATTGACTCCGCCCCCGACCAAGCGACCGTGGTTGTGGTGGTCGGCCGCACATGTGTTGGAGACTTTTGTTATGTCCCCGTCTCAGTGGAAGGGTTCCCATGCACGGCCCTGATTGACACTGGTTCCACGGTAACACTAGTGAGGCCTGAGATGGTACCGGACTGGACTCTGATCCAACCCACCACAGTGCAGCTGCGCACAGTCACAGGGGACATGGCACCTATGAAGGGGAGGGGGACAATGACTTTTAATGTAGGTGGCCGATCTATCACCCACCCTGTGTGGGTAGCAGAGGTGCAGGACATGTGCATATTGGGGCTGGACTTTTTAAGGGCTGCGGGGTGCCAGTTGGATTTGGGTGTGGGGACATGGAGCTTCAAGGAGGGCCCTCTCATTCCACTGTTGCCCGCAGCTCCTGATCACACCCCCACGGGTCCTGTGGCCTGCTACACAGAACCGCAGATTGCAGCTGTCGAGCACATCCCACCTCAGCCCAGCCAGATTGCTGCCACCATGGCTCCCGCACCTGCGAGTCCTATGCCCCCAGTGTGGGTGCCTCAGGAGACTGAAGACGCTGCGGTGACCTTGGTGCGGAAGATCTGGGCAGAGAACTGTAGGGGTTTAGACACTCAGCAGCAGGAACAACTGTTGCAGCTGCTCATGGACTTTAAGGACATTTTTGCCCTGAGTGAAGACCAGGTGGGGCGGACTCGTTTGGTGGAACATGACATCCTGACGGGAGGTGCACACCCAATAAAATGTCGTCCCCGCCGGCTTCCCCTGGCCCGTCAGGAAGCATGTGACAGGGCAGTGTCAGACATGCTGCAGGCTGATGTTATCGAGCCTTCAAACAGTCCCTGGGCGTCTGCTGTTGTCATGGTGCCCAAAAAGAATGGAGAGTGGCGTTTGTGTGTTGATTACAGACCACTGAACGGGGTGACTGAGAAAGACTCATATCCACTGCCTAGGGTCGACGAGTCACTAGACCTGGTGTCCGGCTCCAACTGGTTCTCGTCTCTGGACCTTCGGAGCGGTTATTACCAGGTCCCCCTAGCAACAAGTGCCAGACCTAAGACTGCTTTTTGTACGGGGCGGGGACTCTGGCAGTTTAAGGTGCTCCCGTTTGGACTGTGCAATGCACCTGCCACCTTTTCCAGGCTGATGGACCAGACGCTGGCTGACATTCCTCGCCAGGAGTGTCTGGTGTATCTGGATGATATACTGGTCCATGGCGCCTCTTTTGCAATGGCTCTGGACTCACTCTGTAGAGTGCTGGAGAGAATTAGAGCTGCGGGCCTGAGACTCCACCCAGATAAGTGTCACTTTATGCAACAAGAGGTGTCGTTTCTGGGCCACCGAGTCGGCAGAGAGGGGATCGGCACAATGGAGGACAAAGTAAAGATGGTGGCAGAGTGGCCAACCCCCACGACTCAGAGAGATCTTAAAAGCTTCCTGGGACTGGCTTCTTATTACAGGAGGTTTGTGCGGGGGTTCGCAAGTATAGCAGCCCCCCTTTTCCAACTACTCCAGAAGAACAGAGACTATGTGTGGACTGAACAGTGCCAGGGAGCGTTTGACCGCCTGCGGCAAGCTCTGACTGAGTCCCCAGTCCTCGCTCCTGCAGACCCTTCCCTCCCCTTCATCCTCGACACGGATGCAAGTGGCGTGGGGGTTGGGGGGGTCCTGTCCCAGCTGGGGAAGGAGGGTGAGAGAGTGGTGGGGTATTTCAGCAGGGCCTTTAACAAAGCTGAGAGGCGCTACTGTGTGACAAGGCGGGAGCTGCTGGCGGTGGTACTTTCTCTACGCCATTTTAAGTACTACCTGTGTGGCTTGTCATTCACGATCAGGACTGATCACTCGGCCCTCCAGTGGCTGATGTCTTTTAAAGAACCTGAGGGTCAGGTGGCCCGGTGGCTGGAGGAGCTGCAATCCTACAACTTCTCTGTCATTCATCGGGCCGGAGCCAAGCACGCCAATGCCGATGCCCTCTCCCGCCGGCCTTGCGCTGCAGAGGGGTGCAGTTACTGTGACCGGAGGGAGAGGTTGGAGGAGGAACAGCTGCATCGGAACCGTCGAGGATCAGGTCAGAGTGACTTGGCGATCTGCAGAGAGCTGCAGGTGGTTGGCACAGACAGCTGGAGGCACCATCAGGAACAGGACCCTGACATCCAGCCTGTGTTGCAGTGGGTGGAGAGGCAACTGAAGCCGCCGTGGGAGGAGGTTGCTGGACTCTCGCTGGCAACTAAAGGGTTGTGGTCCAAGTTTGAGGCTCTGCGACTGGAAGATGGAGTACTGCAGAGGTCATGGAAGAACCCTTCCACAGGTGAGGAGCGGTGGCAGATTGTAGTCCCAAAAGGCCTGAAAGACGTAGTCCTGCAGGGCGTGCATGGAGCGTCTGGGTCTGGACATTTTGGTGTCACAAAAACTCTCCGTCGCCTCCGACAGGGGTTTTATTGGGGCCAGTGTAGGAGGGATGTGGAGGATTTCTGCCGCTGCTGTGACCTCTGCACGGCACGGAAGGGGCCGACGGGTCAGTCTCACGCCCGCCTACAACAGTTTGTTGTAGGAGCCCCGATGGAACGAGTGGCCGTGGACATCATGGGCCCCCTACCACGCTCAGACAGGGGAAACTGTTATGTCCTGTCGGCTATAGACTATTTTACAAAATGGCCGGAGGCGTACGCCATCCCTGATCAGGAAGCAGAGACTGTGGCAGATGCTTTGGTTGGGGGCCTGATTAGCAGGTTTGGGGTACCAGACAGTATTCATAGTGACCAGGGGAGAAATTTTGAGTCACGGGTGTTTTCTGTCATGTGCAGCCGCCTTGGCATCCACAAAACAAGAACGACACCATTACATCCCCAGAGCGACGGCCTAGTGGAAAGGCTCCACCGCACCCTGGGACAGCAGCTGGCCATCCTCACAGCAGAGCATCAGCGGGACTGGGACGAGCACCTGCCACTGGTGCTAATGGCATGCCGCTCAGCTGTACAGGACTCCACGGCATGCACCCCATCGCTCCTCATGTTGGGGAGGGAGCTGCGCACACCAGCCGAACTGTCCTTCGGGCGCCCGCCGGATGCACCTGATGTTCCAGCGGGTCCCGAGTATGCCCGGAAACTTCAGGACAGGTTAGAGACGGCCCATGCGTTTGCCCGGAGGCAACAGGAGCAAGCAGGCATGCGCCAGAAACGGAACTATGATGTAAGGGCTAAGGGCCGACACTTCACTCCAGGGGAGCTGGTCTGGGTGTACAACCCTCGTAGGAAGAAGGGACGGTGCCCGAAGCTGGACAGTCAGTGGGTGGGTCCCTGCAGAGTGTTGGAGCGCCTGGGGGAGGTGGTCTACAGAGTTCAGATGCCCCAAAACAGGAGAAGAGTAGCTCTGCACAGGGACAGGTTGGCCCCCTATCAAGGCAGGTCTGCACCTCAGTCCCCAGAAGGCCAATGGTCAGGGTCTCTGGTGCGTCCGCCAACCTCCCCAGAAGCCTTATCACCGACATCGAATGATGCCCCGGCCCCAGAGCCTGTAGCGCCGCTGGGAGCTCGCCCGCAGCGGACGAGGAGGGCTCCAAGACGGTTTGATGACTTTGTTTGTCCCCTCGTGGGCGAGGGACTCTGTAGTGGGGGGGTAGTGTAACGACCCTGTGTTGGTCCTGCTTTGGGTCCAAGTGTTTCTGTGTATTTGTTAAGCTGTTGTGATTCTGTTGACCCCCGCCCTCATGTGTTGGACTGGTCGTGGGGGTAGGGGAGGGGAGGAGCAGGGAGGAGGGACCGGAAAAAGGAGACGAAGAAGAAGGTCGGAGTGCGTGTTGTTGTTAGCAGGCAGCTAGCAGTGTGTTCGCTCGCGTGTGTACCGCGTTTTCTTTTGAGGCGTGAGCTACAGCCTCGGTAATAGCGCTCTTCCCTGTTTCTAAATAAACCCCGTTTGGCTGGACTCCGTCTGCAATGTTGGCGTCATTACAATATTAATGGCGGGCAATTTAAAACCCAACGAATTTAGCAATCCAAGTGAAGATTTGAGCTATTTGTCTTCAGTTTGGGAAGCCGAAAATAGTTTGGGTGAAGGAACAAGAAACAGCAGGATCCAATTTAGGTCTGCAGCGAGACTTACCTTCAGGTGGAGCGAGGCGGGGTCCGAGGGGTGCAGCTTTGTTGCATTCTTGACAAAGTTTTTCATCTTTTGGGAAAGTGAAAAGGCTCACTTGTTCACTGATGATATTAGAACACCCAAATGCGGCACAACGGAATAGCATTTTTCAAGTTAAAAATAAATAAATAGGTGATCTGCAGACAGACGCAGACTGACAAGCCCAATCATACGTCACAAATGTTGCATTTGCGTGTAATCGGATTTCCCGTGAATGAACACGGCGCGAAGTTTAAAATCACCTTTAAATCAAAATTAAATTGATTTATCATTTTGTTTGCAAAAACGAACATACAGTAGTTGAATGATACAAGATATACATCTCGTGACATTTTATGCAAAGTTCAAACATGTCAGTGACACACTTTAAACATCTGCTAAGTTCCTGTAAAAAAACCCAAGACGCGTTCTTTTTAGTTTTCTACATCGCCTTACAACCTAGCTGTTTTTTTGTAACATTTTTACATGATTTTATTTTCACTTGCCAATATGTATACAGGTACATTCAGATTGTCCATTGTTGTCATCACTCTTTGCTAAAATCAGGTCTCTCTTGCGAGTCCCCGAGGCTCAATGGGATTAACCTGTAGAAATAAAGGTTGAATGAACACGAATAATGGTGTGGTTACACCGAACAGCGTTTCAGCAGCAGGAGCGTCCAGTTTACATGTAAAGTCAATGGGGGACGCGCTTCCAGCCACGTCTTGGCGTCAGGCGTCGCGTGCGTGTTGAGCGTGCTGGGAAGCGTTTTTCCGTGCACGTGAACCGGCTTCAGCCTCCAAACCGCGCATTCAGCATGCTGAAGATTTTGCGGTTCAAACTTTAAAACGCCGCTCAACTCTACCTGATTGGTTGGTGTGTCAACCAACCAGGGACAGTCGGGGGGAGAAGAGAGAAGAGAGGGGGAGAGTGTGATGCGGAAACGAGGGGGCGCGCGCACTATGTGACGTATTGTTTGTGGGACACAGAAAAGACCCGCGAGGTCGTGTACTATGGAAGAGAAACTCATTGTAGCTGTGTGTTCGCGACAAGTCCTTCACGACCAGTTAGAGGAAAAAAAGGTTTTGAAAACAATCAAAGAAAATTCAGCACATCCATGAGATTTGTAATAACTGAAATATACAAATTTCAAAAAACAGAAGTTGTAGCATGCATCATCTAAACCTAATATGTGACATGAAGTAGGCTGGCAGGTGGCTGGGTCCATGTGAGTGAAGAAGCTTTTGGACTCGCTGAGCAACGCAGAAGAAAACTTCATGAAGGCTGCGGTGCAGAGGACCAAAGTACCAGGACACAAAGTTCATTCATCCTGTACTTCCTGTTTGACTCCAGACCTGAACGAGCCGGAAGTGCTGAATGTTTTTAGGTTCAGAGCAGATTGAATCAGAAATTCAGACATAATTAAAAAGTTCACGCAAGATCTTCAAACTCTGAGGATTTGAGTTTCTGGACAAGAATGAAAACAAATCACGTGATCAGGTGTCAAATGAAGTTTAATACAATCTCAGAAGAACGACATGAAAATATTCCATCACATGGCAGCACTGGTAGAGCTGCTGCCTCTCAGCGAGCAGGTTCCCGGTTCAAATCCCGGTCCGGGGGCCTTTCTGGGTGGAGTTTGCATGTTCTCTCCATGCATGCGTGGGTTTTCTCCGGGTGCTCCGGTTTCCTCCCACAGTCCAAAATCATGCATGTTAGGCTGATTGGTAACTCTAAATTGACCCTGGGTGTGAGTGAAACAGGTCCCTCTTGTAAATGAGTCCCCGTGGCTCAACGAGGCTAGCCTGTATAAATAAAGGTTGAATGAACATCTACAATAGGGCTTTAACAGACTACAGTACTCGAGTAATCGTCACATCGATTACTTGGACCTCTATCGAGTTTTTTTATTTCAAGTCGAGTATTTGTAGTGACGTCATCACGTCGCAGTTACAGAACAGAAAATGAATCAACTTCCTGTTTGGAGCGCGTTGCGAACCGGTGTTACACCAAATTCTGTGACCATCGTATAGTGACCATAGGGGGCGGTGTTGCATGCACTGTTGCAGAATGTGGTGTAACACCGGGTCCAATCGTCCGAACCAGAACCAGCTTCCTCTGACCTTGTTTCACAAATAAAAGGCAAAAAATATTAATCTCTAAACCTGTAAAAAAGGACCTATAAACATAATTATCTCTAAAACTAAACGTAATGCGCAGCACCGCGGGCGGTGCGGGGTGGTCGACTGCCCCACTGTTTTTGGTTTCGTTTTTGACGTGCCGCACGTTTCTTTCACTTTTGCAGCTTAATAACGAGTAATAGTTTTGGTTTTCCTGTGACTTATCTGCAGTTTGATAAATGATGGGAGCATAATATACACTCCCAATGTTTTGTCAGACTTTTTTTTGGTAAATATTAAATAACCTTTTTTTTTTTTTTTGCATCTTAAGATCCTATGACATCATCAACTACTCATCATCAACTACTCAACACATCAACAAATCTCTGCAAACATGTGGATATCCCAACTGGGCTTTTGTCAAGTCAGCAAGGAAATCTGCTAAACACAATAATCAACAGAAAAATGCTAACAGACGAAAAATCATTGTCATTCCTTATGTTGCTGGAGTCTCAGAGAATTTCAGAAGGATTTTCAACAAACACAACATCCCAGTACATTTCAAACCCAGCAGGACTCTCAGACAGAGGCTGGTGCATCCGAAGGACAAAAACCCCACACACAAACAGAGTGGTGTAGTGTACGCAATCCAGTGCAGCGAGGACTGCCCAGACCGTTACATTGGAGAAACTAAGCAGCCCATCCACAGAAGAATGTCCCAGCACAGGAGAACAACCTCCTCTGGACAAAACTCAGCTGTTCACCTCCACCTCACGGACAAGGGTCACTCATTTGAGGACGAAAATGTGCAAATTTTGGACCGAGAACACAGATGGTTTGAGAGGGGTGTGAAGGAAGCTGTTTATGTTAAGAGAGAAAAACCTTCTCTTAACAGAGGAGGAGGTCTGAGATTTCAACTTTCCAAGACTTATAACTCAGTTTTGGGGCTGATTCCCAAACGTTTTACACCGGATGGGAGCAGAGGTGTCTTGTCTGTGAATTAGACTAGCAAAGTTTGTTGAGAAACCTCTGTTGTTGGGCTGTGAGGTGTTTTTTGTCAATTTACATACAGTTGTGTGTCTTCTGTCAGAGACTTCAAGGGAACTCCCTACTGTTAAGGTGTGATCTGTCAATTTACATGTATGTGTTACCTCAGCTTGCAATTTACATATGTTGGTGCGTGACTCCTGTTATAACTCCACGCGCACACAGTCTGGTTCATTGAATTGATAAAGCTCCTCGGATGAGAAGCGAAACGTCTTCTGTTACAAATTAAGTCCAGTTGATCTTGTATTGAACGCCTTTTTGAACTACTCGAGCTTTATTATGTTAATGTCGAGTTAGAAAATTATGTACTCGTTCAACCCCTAATCTACAGCTTCATGTTTGTTATGAACCCAAATACATCTCCAACTTCCTGTTTCACATCACTGAGGTTCAAACTGATCAAACAGGTTGAACTTTAGGAAGAACATCAGAGCTGCTGTTGGACCACTGAGATCTTCTCTGCTTCTATTTTTACTTCACCTTTAGTGTACAGAAACATCTTGTCAGTGAAGGTGTGTGTGAAGGTGTGTATGTGTGTGTTTGTATCAGGATCAGAGAACGACAGCTTTCCTCCGTTCCAGTCCAGATTCATTCTGATCCTCTGGAACTTTTCATGAACTGGGAGAACTTTGTCAAATTCTGCTGGTGCCTCTGCTGTGAATTGACCTCGAGTGAACCACAATTTCCATGATCCAGAATATAATTTTCCCTTCCTCTGGACTGACTCTTCTACCATGCCAAGTGTCCATAATTCAGTGTCTCCAACTTCAACAACCCAGCTGTGATCTCCTGAGTTAAAACCCTCAGAACTCAAAACAGAACTCCATAATCTTAATCTCTCAGGATTATCAGGAAGCTGCCGTTTGTCTCCAAGTATCACACAGGTCAGATCTACAGAGAAGATGAGTCCTGTACCAGCCGTGTTTGGGTCCAGAATGATGGGGGAGTAGGAGACCATGTCCTTCATGTTGTTCCAGATGTTGAAGGTCAGGTTGCCCAGGTGTTTGGCCTGGTCTATCAGAGCTCCTGAGGGCAGCTGTGGATCCTCCAGCAGGGGGCAGCGCTGGACTCTTTCCACTGCAGCCTTGTAGTTGTGCAGGAAGGAGACATCTTCAGCTCTCAGCTCCTCCTCTGTGGCTCTGACTGTGTCTGAAAGAGCTGCCATCTCTCTGCTCAGAGCCTCCATCTTCTCCTTCATCATCCCACTCTTCTGCTCCTCTTCCTCCCTCAGAGCAGCCAGCCTGGCCTCCTCTTCCTCTGTTAGAAACTGGTGAAGCTTCTTAAACTGCTTCTTAATCTGCCTCTCTGTGAGTCGGGCCTGGACCTTCACATGTTCTGCTGTCTGATCAAACTCAGAATGAACTTTCTTCTGGACCTCCAGCTTCTCCTTCAGTGGTTTCAGGGATCTCAGCAGATCCTCTCTGTGTTCCTCTGCAACTTCATTGATGGGTCTGAATCTGTGGTCGGTGTGTTTCTTCGAGTCTCTGCAGACGAGACAAACTGGTTCCTGATGGTCCAGACAGAAGAGCCTGAGTTTCTCAGAGTGCAGACTGCAGAGAGCCTCTGAAAGTCTCTGACGTTTCTCCTGTAAGAAGGACTCACAGAGGTTCTTCAGAGCCAGATTACAGGCTGGAGCCACATTTGAAGATCTCTTCCTACAAACAGGACACTCATGTGTTGGTTTCTCTCTCCACCAGTTCTTCAGACAGACTTTACAGAAGCTGTGACTACATGACAGAAGAACAGGATCTCTGAAGACCTCCTGACAGACCGGACAGCAGAGATCCTTCTCTAACCTGGAAGCCATTTAGACTCTGAGTGAATCTGAAAGCAGCAGACAGGAAGTGGTCAGTCATGGCTCCATACTATGGAAGCGGTTGTGGGACATATTTAAAACTAAAATGGTTTAGCAGGAATGCTTTTTCATTCCAAAGTCAAGCTGCCTTTTTTGAGTCATAAATAAAATTTAAAATGAATAAACCAAACTGCATTTTCATTTTCTTCTTCGAGACTGCTCAATTTGTAACTTAATTAAAATGATAAGTAAAATAACATTTAACATTTAATTTTCAATATATGTCTTTGTAAAAAGTGGCCAAAATTCATTTTGAAATGTCAATTTTGAAAATTAAAATGAAATAGCAGAAATGCTTTTTCATTTCAAAGTCAAGCTGCCTTTTTTGAGTCAGAAATAAAATTAAAATTAAATCATTTTCATTTTCTAAATCAAAACTGCTCATTTTGTAGCAGAACTCCAGAGGAAACTAAGAACAATTTGCATTTTCATTTTCACTCTGAACCGTGCTCAAAGTGTGACATTAATCAATCTCAGTTGGCAAATCCAAGTACCGCCCACTGAATCACTGATTGGCTGTTTTAGCAGCAGGCGGAGATTTAGGCCCTGTTTACACGGACACTGTGTGGGGGAAACGGATGTTTTGGGTATGTTAATTAGGTGAAAAGTTTTGCGTTGACACGGTCGAATTCTGTGGATACGACTCTCTCCCCCTCCACCCCCCGTCCTCATGATTTCACTGTAGTTACCATGCTGGGCCATTAGATGGCGCTGTGATTTTTGGAACCTTCACTACTGCGCATGCGTGCTGCCTGAGGTAAACAGAGCAGCCGAGGCAGCCTGCCTCGTCTGTTTTCCTCTCTGGCTAAAATCAGCTAACTACAAGTTGTTGTCAACAAGTTAACAACAAGTTAAAGCTGGAATTTGGATAAGAGTCAACAGATTTGACACCAAGTGGGACCGCTTCATCTAACAAGCTGCACACCAGTTGCTGACTGGACCGGAACCGCGTCAACATGTCTGACTTTAGTCCGTGAGAATCAGCTGATTTCCAGCAGCGCTACAAGGTAAACAATGTTCTTAATAATGTTTCCTTGTGTTTAGTTCGATCACAGAACAACCAACTGAGGTTTTATTTTTTTCCTGCGAGGTCGAAGCTGTTCCACGAAGCGGACCGGCGGTTCGGATCTGGGTCCAGTGTCCACCAGGATGAAAACAACAGAGTCCAGTTCATTAAAGTTCGGTTAACGTGTTTTTAAAAGTGTTCAATTTAATTCTCAGTGTTTGTGACATGAGTTTGTGGTGTTGAATAAACAAATAAATTAAAAATCAACCTGGTGTCTTCATTTTCAGCAGCATGTTAGGCATGACGTAACGAGTCCAGATAGCTTCATTTAGCTCAGATAAATTTAAATATCTCCCACGCTAACATAAATACTGTTTATTATTGTTAAACTGTTAATATATAGCACATTTAGTATGTTATAGTGCAGCGTGACACGTGAAATGTCCGACTGCCTCGTTAACAGCGACAACTGGATCCAGGCAGCTGGCTCTCTTCCAACACAGATGCAGGTAAGGTGTAGAATAATTAAATATGAGAATCAAAATATATTCCATCAGCTATAGTTCAGAAAGTGGTGCGTGTGTCCACTGTCCAGTCCACCGCCATTGTTAAAATGCCGGCTGTCTGCGCGTGCGTGCTGCGTGCATGTGTTCAAACAAAAGCTCCGCGGGAGATGTTTACATTATCAACGGGGGGTCAGCGAAAAAGATCCACCGTGAGAGCTGGATCAGAAAAGTATCGGATCCAGGGGAGGGGGGACAGTGAACTCGTGTAGGCGATAAGCAAAGACGCAGAGAGAAAGGAGCGGTTCCACTCAAAATACGCGCCGTGGTTGGTTAAACACCCAATTTGAAAGACAATACCCCTCAAAAGAAGGTGCCAATATTTTATCTAAGTCACAGTCTGGTGAGTGAGAGTCAGAGAACCTTTATTGTCATTCGCACCACATGTGGTACATGTGATAAACAAGATTATTTACACAGGCTCCCAGTTCCATCCAACAATAAAGTGTTAAAGAACAGTAATACATCTAAGATGTGAACTAAGAAAAATATCAACTAAAAATACACTAAGCACTAATATCATAGAAAAACATTACTCCACACAGCAGCACAAACATGTAATAAAAATAAAATAATAAAAGTTTGTTTTGAAAATAACTGTTCACGAGAGTGTGGCCGCAAGGTTGTTGGTGCCTGTCGAGGTGGCAACCCTCGAACCCGGTGGTGGACACCGGCAGTGAGGGATGCTGTCAGGCTGAAGAAGGAGTCCTATTGGGCCTTTTTGGCTTGTGGGACCCCGGAAGCAGCTGATAGGTACCGGCAGTCCAAGCGGCATGCGGCTCGGGTGGTTGCTGAGGCAAAAACTCGGGCGTGGGAGGAGTTCGGAGAGGCCATGGAGAATGACTTCCGTACGGCTTCGAGGCGATTCTGGTCCACCATCCGGCGTCTCAGGGGGGGAAAGAGGTACGAGACCAACACCATTTATGGTGGAGGTGGCGTGCTGCTGACCTCAACTCGGGATGTTGTGAGTCGGTGGGCGGAATACTTCGAAGACCTCCTCAATCCTACTGGCACGTCTTCCACTGAGGAAGCAGAGCCTGGGGACTTTGGGTCGGGTTCTCTGATCTCTGGTGCTGAGGTCGCCGAGGTGGTTAAAAAGCTCCGCGGTGGCAAGGCTCCGGGGGTGGATGAGATTCGCCCGGAGTTCCTTAGGGCTCTGGATGTTGTAGGGTTGTGTTGGCTTACGCGACTCTGCAATATCGCGTGGACATCTGGGGCAGTTCCCTTGGATTGGCAGACTGGGGTGGTGGTTCCCCTATTTAAAAAGGGGGACCGTAGGGTGTGTTCCAACTATAGGGGGATCACACTCTTAAGCCTCCCTGGTAAGGTCTATTCAGGGGTTCTGGAGAGGAGGGTCCGTCGGATAGTCGAACCTCGGATTCAGGAGGAGCAGTGTGGTTTTCGTCCTGGTCGTGGAACACTGGACCAGCTCTACACCCTCAGCAGGGTCCTGGAGGGTGCGTGGGAGTTTGCCCAACCAGTTTACATGTGTTTTGTGGACTTGGAGAAGGCATTCGACCGCGTCCCTCGGGGGGTTCTGTGGGGGGTACTCCGGGAGTATGGGGTACCAGGCCCTTTGATAAGGGCTGTTAGGTCCCTGTACGACCGGTGTCAGAGCTTGGTCCGCATTGCCGGCAGTAAGTCAGGCTCGTTTCCGGTGAGAGTTGGACTCCGCCAAGGTTGCCCTTTGTCACCGATTCTGTTCATAACTTTTATGGACAGAATTTCTAGGCGCAGCCAAGGTGTTGAGAGGATCCGTTTTGGTGGCCTTAGAATCGCTTCTCTGTTTTTTGCAGATGATGTGGTCCTATTGGCTTCATCAGCTCGTGATCTACAGCTTTCGCTGGAGCGGTTTGCAGCTGAATGTGATGCGGCCGGGATGAGGATCAGTTCCTCCAAATCCGAGGCCATGGTCTTGAGCCGGAAAAGGGTAGCATGCCCTCTCCGGGTCGGGGAGGAGGTCCTGCCCCAAGTGGAGGAGTTTAAGTATCTCGGGATCTTGTTCACGAATGAGGGAAAACTGGGGCGTGAGATCGATAGGCGGATAGGTGCAGCGTCCGCAGTGAAGCGGGCGCTGTACCGGTCTGTCGTGGTGAAGAGAGAGCTGAGTCAAAAGGCAAAGCTCTCAATTTACCGATCGATCTACGTTCCCACCCTCATCTATGGTCATGAGCTTTGGGTTATGACCGAAAGAACAAGATCTCGGATACAAGCGGCTGAAATGAGTTTTCTCCGCAGGGTGGCTGGACTCTCCCTTAGAGATAGGGTGAGAAGCTCAGTCATCCGGGAGGGACTCGGAGTAGAGCCGCTGCTTCTCCACATCGAGAGGAGCCAGTTGAGGTGGCTCGGGCATCTGGTTAGGATGCCTCCTGGACGCCTCCCTGGTGAGGTGTTCCGGGCACGTCCCACCGGGAGGAGACCCAGAGGAAGACCCAGGACGCGCTGGAGGGACTATGTTTCTCGGCTGGCCTGGGAACGCCTTGGGATTCCCCCGGAGGAGCTGCTCCAAGTGGCTGGGGAGAGGGAAGTCTGGGCCTCCCTACTTAGGCTGCTACCCCCGCGACCCGACCCCGGATAAGCGGAAGAAGATGGATGGATGGATGGATGGATGTTCACGAGAGAATAATTAGTGCTGCTCTCCTCTGATGCTGAAATCCTGAAGGCCCACGATGCTCTTGCAGGTGGACAGCAGCTGAGTGAAAAGGTCAGGCTGGGTTTTTATTCTGTGTTCAGAGCTGCAGATCCTTCACGTCGTCTGTTTCCTGTTTCAGGAGGAAGCTGCAGCGATCATCTCCCTGGTACGTCTCAGCAGAATCATCTTTTCATCTCATGTGACGTGCATCACTACAGGAATGACGTCAGCATTTCTCAGTAAAACTGATCGGGTTCTAAAATTATTTAAATCAAAGCTCAGGTGAGCAAAAACTCACATGTTCCACCGAGACATTATTTATGAAACAGCTGGTTCCACAGGATCTCAGAGATTTGGGATCAGGGGGCTGCTGATTGATGGGACCACCTGTGACCTGCAGCATCCACAACGCCAAGGCAGAAAGACATCAGCAATGACCTCAGAGAAGCAGCTGTTGCTGCTCGTCGATCTGTGAAGGGTCAAAGGTCATTGAGAGTCCATCGTTTTACAAAGAGAGAGAGATTATTCACAGGAGGAAAACATTTCAGACAGCTGTCAATCTTCACAGCAGATCCACCCTGAAGGTCAGACTGTGCAGTGACTTTACAGGCCTCAGTCAGCAGGTCAAAGGTCATGGCCTCTTCTGTCTAAAAACAACATGGCAGCGCCACTGAGGTTTGGAAAGTCTCATCTAAAGGAACCAACAAACTTCTGGACCAGAATCAGAGCAGAGGACAGATGTTTACCCAGAATGCACTGCAGCAAACCTCTCCAGCTGTCAGCACGGTGGTGGAGGCTGATGGTTCGGGCTCCTGTCACTGAGTGGACCAGAACTTCTCTGGAGACCAAAAGGTTCTGGAGAACTGTCTGTCCAACAGCTGAAGCAGCTTGGACCAAACTGGGTCCAACAGAACCACGATCCCAAACCCAGCAGCTGATCTGGACCAAGGTCCAGTCAGAGTCCAGAACCTCCACCTGACTGATGCAGTGGTGGACCTTCAGAGAGCTGAGCAGAACCCAACGAAGAGCGGGCCAGAACTCCTCCAGAACCATGAGACTGTAAACCACTGAGGGTTCTGCTGCTGCTGGGTCAGAGCGGTGACTCTGGACTCTGTTGTTTTGTTCCCTTCATGTTGAATTAGAACCCGATCAGTTTGATCATTTTTCTTTAAAGTTTCTCCTTGAAGTGAATTGTTCAGAGAAACGTTTCACCTCCTGCCTCTCTGTGTTGCAGTCGTCTGTTCATGCTGATTCTGGATCAGTTCTTCCTTTAGCTTTCCGCCCCCCAGGTAACATTTCTGTTTGTACAAAACTTTAAAACCTGCCGTCTCTTCTAAACATAAAGTTATTATAGAAAACTTTTAGATTATTATACTTTGTTACAAAAGAAATGCATCACCAACAAGATCTGAAAAGATAAAGTTAAAAAACAAAATGTTTAAATTTACTCATAATCTGCACAATTGTGGATATATAAGCTATCTCATAATTATGACTTAATGTCTCATAAATATGACCTAATGTATCATAATTATGACCTAATGTATCATAATTATGACCTAATGTCTCATAATTATGACCTAATGTCTCAAATATGACGCAGCTGGCTGTGCTCCAGTATGTGCAGCACTGTTTAACGCCCGATATTAACGCCTTAATATAAAAGTTTTATTAGTGATCGATCGGGCGTTAAACAGTGCTGCACATACTGGAGCACAGCCAGCTGCGTCACCCGCAGCTTGTGCGAGCGAGCGGAGGTTCTGTTTAATGCAGCCTCGGTTCTGGTTCTTCACCGGAGGACAAGATGGATACTGATCGCTGACGTCATGATTGACAGCAACAAGGCAGCGATGACGATGAATCATGGAACGATGGACATCAAAGACGCTGAATTCAGGAGGTAAGTCAGCCGTAGCCGTACTGTGAGAGGAGAGATACTTTTTAAACCTCACCAGGACTCCCGCTCTTGTTCCACGTCTTTTGCGTCGCTTGTTGCATGGCGACGGGCTGGCGTCGCGGTGTAAGTAGGCAGGAACAGACGCCAGGAAAGGTGGAGGTGGTGGAGGCTCAAAATGTCCATATTTGTCCGTAGTCGGTGCGTTGATTAGCGAGTCTCGTATATTTAGAAGAGTTGAGCGATCATAGACCAGAAGCGAGGATGTATCGTCGATGAAAAAAAGGCAAAACACGAACAACAGTAAAAAGTACAGGAGAGCATGTAGACGGCGTACCATCAACAAAGGCGCCATCTTGGAAAATGTCTCTAACTCCCTTCCACTGGTTCATCTAAACCAATCGGAGAAGGACAAGTCACTGATCTCAGATCCTCTCTAAAAAGTTCCAAGCTTTGCTGGAACTTGCAGTTCCTGTAAGGAAGAGGAGTTGTGAACTTTCTCTTTTAGCTGTCGGACGTTTGGTTAAGAGCCAAAAACCTTCGTTCTTCAGTAAGGACTAATAACATGCTGGTTATTATTCCACTTCGAACCGAGCGTAAGCTCAGAACTTTGAATGAAATTCCTTTCTGGAATAAGTTATCGAGCCAAAACCATGACTGCCACGACTTCTGCCGACTAAAGCAAGTATCACAGACACTGAGAAGGTAAACACGTTTGGAGTCCAGCTTGGACTTGCGGGACCTACGACCCGTTTACGTCCAAGGCTGATCACAGCTCTTTACCAGAACCGGGACGGACGTCTTAAGGTAAAGGAGCAGCTGTTTGTTTACTGGAGGTGTGATGATATCTTAGCTGGACGCGTATGGAAGAGTGTCATCTGGTTTTATAAATGCAAGATAAACTTCCCTTTTTCTTCCTATTTCCTTCTCCCTTCATTCTAAGCTGGTAACTACATTTTTAAGCTAAAGAACCTTCAGATTAAGTATTAGTCATCATTACTAATGTCTGTTGTTGCACTTTAAATGTGCTGACGTGTTAAATTGCAAGAAAGTGAAATCTGTCAATCAAGTGTAATGGTGTTAATTTTAGTTGATTTATTTTAAATAAAAGGTAGTGTCTTTTGGCATACTGACTAAAATCAACATCTCCTTGTCACTTAATGGCTTTATGGTTTATTTGTCCATCATAAATGATCATTGGGTAAACTGAAAAAGAAATGAATCCGTGAAATACTATTCAATCTGAATAAGTAAATAATTAAGGTAAAGGGTGTCAGTTTAATACTGACCCCCCAAATATCTTTACATCTGGTGGCCTGTATGAGTTTTTCTGGTGGCTCGTACTGGTTTCTAAAGGATTATTCATAAATCTGTGATCTCTCATGAACTACAGTCATGCTTGCATAGAAATATCCAATTTTTGACTCTGAAGATAATATAGTTTTGGCTGGAGGTGCTCAAGACAGGCAGATCCTGCATGTTGTTGTCGCTGAAGCTGAAATAGTTACTTGTTCAACTTTTTAGACGCTATAAGTAGTTTTGGTGGGTATTTGTCAGGCTGTGTGGGAAGTGTCTGTTGATTCTGATAGACCCGGTCCAGATAACGTTGTCCACAAGCTGGGGTGATCTCACCGCAAAATGACCAGAGTCATTTTTAGAAGCTAATTTTACTTTGCAAGATTGCTATGTGTGGTGTTTTTACATTTTAGAGCAGGTCAAAGAAGCATATTACAGGTAGTCCCCGATTTACGAGCGAGATCCGTTACAACGAGGCGCTCGTAAACCGGAAATCTCGTAATTTGGAACGGTTGCCATGTCTCTCGTAAGTCCGGAATTTCGCTCGTAAATTGGAACGGTTTCGCTAGCGCGACTACAAACACTCGTTTTTCATCAAAAAACTGCTTATGAGTGCATAAAAATGATCGGAAACGTGTGTCCATATGTTTAGCTAACTAACTGTGGTGAAAAAACACATGAAAACTCAGTATTTTTTGCGTTTTTTCCAAAAATTCGCCAGCTCGTAAGTCTGGAACCTCGTAGATCAGAGCGCTCGTAATTCGGGGACTACCTGTACTGTTAGAACGTTGTCGGATGGGTTCTGTTCAGACCTGAATTCTGCTCCATTACCAGTGGACAGTACGACCTTGAAGCGGCTTCGAGGGAGTCCGTGTTGTGTTACAGTTGAAGTGCTGTGTTACTAAGCGTAGCTAAGTTGTGCCTATCTAAATGTGATTTTCCACGTTTCAGAATTTTGGAAAGTTATTTTGAAGTGTTTATGAGCTGTAAGAGTCCGTAAAGTTGTGTTCTGCTGTGTTAAGCTAACGTTAAAGCTACGTGTCACATCACCTCTGTTTATGACCTGTGATTGGATGAAACAGGAAGCTGCATAGAACGAGAGCTGTGATTTGTCAGTCACTCTCGTATCTGTAAAGCGAGCGCTGATTCGCTGAAGTGGGGGAAACACGCCGTTGCGACCTGCCCACTTTTGTCGTCATTTCCAGGTGATACGTTTTTGAGTGACAGCTTCCACTCACAAGAAGAACGGAGATTTCACTAAAAGTTTAAAAACTCAATTTAAGCCATCTAAACTGTCTAATCACACAGATTTGTCTCTGACAAGAACGTGGTTCGAGCGATTATCACACCCCGACTGGAAACTACTGCTAAAAGGTTGATTTTTACCGAATTGTTAGATGCTACTCGCAAGCTAACGGCTAAGCTAAGGCTACGCTAACGGAAGTCAACCACACCGCCTCTAGCGGCCGGAAATAGTCAAAATCAGTCACCTCGTGATAAGTTTAAGTCTTGACTGCCACCTGTTGGTTAAAAGACGTTAACAGATGAGTTCTCTGAAACATCTAGCCTGGCCCTCGCCTTCCTGCACAGCTCCGCTCAATTCTCATTTCCCTTCACTGCACAGTCTGGGACTTCTCCCATAGACAACGATTTCTCCGGCCGATTTTTGACTGGACCAATCAGAGAACAGAAGGTGGAGTTTTTGTCCCCTAACCCACGCCCCCACCTGTCCCAGCGCAGACAGCGAGCATTCATTCGTATGTTCTCATTCAAAGCGATGCAAAGCGATGCAGGACTGTTTTATATGTGACACAAATGTATTAATTTCCCCTTCTTAATCCCTTATCTGGAGTTTTATTTTTTTTGCCAAAAGTCAAGTGATCGCTCGCTCCCTCCTCCTCCTCCTCTCCCTCCACTGAGTGAAATGAACAAGGAAATGACTGAGGTTGTCACGAGAGAATTAAAGAGTCCCATCAGATTTCCTGGTCTTCTGGTGTGTTGGACCAGTGATCCATGGTTTTATTTTATTTTATTAACATTATAAACACAGAATATGCAAAGGCAGCGAGAGAAAATTCAGCAGGAGGCGGAGCTGGTCAAGTTCAGAAGACCACGGGGGAGCGCACAGCCAACGAGCATTCGCATGTTCTCATTCAAAGCGATGCAAAGCGATGCAGGACTGTTTTATATGTGACACAAATGTATTAATTTCCCCTTCTTAATCCCTTATCTGGAGTTTTCTTTTGTTTTTTTGCCAAAAGTCAAGTTATCGCTCGCTCCCTCCTCCTCCTCTCCCTCCGCTGATGCTTCAGGTTGTCACGAGAGAATTAAACTCGTGTTCGTTGCTGCCCGAGTCCCATCAGATTTTCTGGTCTTCTGGTGTGTTGGACCAGCGATCCATGGTTTTATTTATTTATTTTATTAACATATAAACACAGAATATGCAACGGCAGCGAGAGAAAATTCAGCAGGAGGCGGAGCTGAAGTCAAGTTCAGCAGACCACGGGGGAGCAGCCATCAGCAGAGGCCACGTCTCCAGCAAGAATCGTTTCTCAATGGAGAAAGTCCAGACCCTAGTCCGAAGCGAAGTGAAGGACAAGGGTCTGGTTTTAACCAGGCTATGAAACATCAGGAGAAGTCAGCATTTTTTTTTTATTTGTATGGTGAAATACCATCTTTAAAATTGTTCTGTGCACAAACAAAAATCTCTTGTTTATTTCAAATACAAATTTTAGAATAACAGAGGTACTTTCTTTCTCTATTAAAAAAAAAAAAATATTGGAGTGAGAGGATGGTATAAGGTGAAATACCATCTTTAAAATTGTTCTGTGCACAAACAAAAATCTCTTGTTTATTTCAAATACAAATTTTAGAATAACAGAGGTACAGACAAACATATTTTGCTTATTTTAAATACTGAAGAGATTCAAAAAAGCATCTTCTATTTGATTTTCACATTAAATCAAAGAACAAAATGATGGAGAGCGGAGCATTTCCACATTAAGCTCTTCACATCTCTGCATTTTAAACAGAATTGGTGTGCACATCTAGGGCTGGGCGATATGGAAAAAATCATATATCACGATATGGACTTTTTTATATCACGATAACGATATATATCACGATATATACAACACGATGTGTGTTTGTGTGTACAGGAAAAATTTGGACCAAAGTTTTTTTATTTTATTATTTTACTACAGATAGTTACAATTATAAGAATGTGAACAAAAAGAACAAGGAAATTTGGACCAAAGTAGAAACTAGATCTACCTAAGATCTACCTTAATTCAAGGAGTACGATTATGGAATGACTTAATGCCAAATGACAAATGTTAAGGAAGCCAAATCATTCCTTGTATTTAAGAAACTGGTAAAAAATGAATTGCTAAAAAAATATAAATGAATCTAATTTAATGTGTGATATATGTGAATTGAAAATTGACTGAGTTATTTACTTATTTTGTTATTATAGAAAATATTGTTTGAACTGTTATTAGATGAATAAGGAGCAGATTTAATAAGATTTATTCTTCATCTGCTACCTTTCATTTTATTATTTTTTTTCTATTATGAATACGTTAATTGTTGTATTTCATTTTATAAAATGAATAAACTAACAAACAAACAAAAACAACTCCTTTTCTACTTTGGTCCAAATTTTTCCTGCAGGTGGCGGTAAAACAACAGCTGCTAATGAAACTCACGAAGAAGAAATCCGCTCTGAAGTTTGAGTAAACAAAGCAAGAAACAGAAAAGAGAAAACGTTGCGTTTGATTGCGGTTCTGTTGTGTCTCTGGTCTGTTTTGTATTGGTTAACTGGACCCGAGTTCGGACTCGGTTGGACTCTGGGTTCGTGTCCTCTGGACCCATTTTGTCTCCGAGTTTCAGCGGAGCGAAATAATGGAAGCTAACAAGGTGAGCTTCCCCCTCTTTTTGGTAAAAGTTATTCTTCTTGGGCTGCCTGTGCAGCTGTTTTCTCCTTGTTGAGATCTATGGTTGAGACACCGGCTTCATGCGCCTGCGTCTCTGTTGCTCTCGAGTTTAACCACGTAAAGCATGTGTCGCAAACCCGCGCGTGCGTCAAACATAAAGCCGCGCCGTCATCTCGCAAAACCACAATATGAAGCTTATTTGCGACAGTTATTTTTTTATTCTTATTTATCACGATAGAGACGATAGAAGGAAAGTAGCACGATAGACACGTTTCTATCGTCCCCACGATATATATCGTCATATCGCACAGCCCTATGCACATCTGTACACTTTTAGTTAAAAATGGCATTTTTAACGTTTTTCTGTGTACAATTAATGACTCCAGTTTATTTTAAATAAGGAAATATTTAAAATAACAAACTACAAGCATCTCTCATTAAATCAGAAAATATGGAAGATGACAATTATGATGAAGCTTTACAGCTGCTCGCAGCAAAGCTTGAATTGTTAAGGCAAAATAACAAACGAAGAAGAGAAGAATTTGACCAAAATAGCCTCGAGTTAAAACGTGAGATTAGACATTTAAAAATAAAACGTATGCTGTAAATGTTTGTGAAGCTCACAGACAAAGCAATGACCCGATTTGGTTCAAATGAAACCCGGTCGAAAAGGTCAAATCCCACTCACTGGAGCTGGAAGGAACAAGTTCATCAACTCCCTCTACTAAAATAGGCGAGAAGAAACATGTTTTTCAACTAACAAACCACGAAATGTTGATGCCAGCTGGAACAGAGACCCATTATGGTTTAAAAGGTGGAGCCCTGCTCCTGTCCCTGCACCTCGGACGAAACTGTCTGAGATAAACCCCTTAAATATCTTGACAGATGTAAAGATATTTGGGGGGTCAGTATTAAACTGACACCCTTTACCTTAATTATTTAAGTATTCAGATTGAATAGTATTTCACGGATTCTTTTCTTTTTCAGTTTACCCAATATTTCTGTGATCATTTATGATAGACAAAAAAAACCATAAAGCCATTAAGTGACAAGGAGATGTTGATTTTAGTCGGTATGCCAAAAGACACTACCTTTTATTTAAAATAAATCAACTAAAATTAACACCATTACACTT
>JBBPBX010012193.1:11674-44507 GCA_038048925.1 Garcialebias charrua | reverse complement strand
TATATATATATATGTATATATATATATATATATATACAGCAAACCCCCTACTTACGACTCCATCGACCTACGAACAACGGGACCTACGAACGTATCATATTTAATAAAAATATGAAATTACTGTATTAAAAAAAAAAAATTTTTTTTTTTTTTTTTGTGTTTAAATGTTCTTAATTTCATGTGTACATCACTTTGTTGCAGCTGTGGTTGTTTTAAAGGCTTTATAAATAATAATTATGATAAAAAAGATCATTTCTGATCATTTTTGAGCAATCTTGGGCAACAGGAAGTAGGTCTTCAGTTTACACGGTCACAAATTAATGTAGAACACCGGACGCCATTTTAGGTTCAGTCACTGGGGTCTCCGGTCACAAATTAATGTAGAACACCGGACGCCATTTTAGGTTAGCTGCCCGGGAGCCGGCCGAAGACTGGTGACCAGGATGGCTTCATATGGATTAATTACGAGCTGGAAACGTCTCTGTGAACTTTGTGGATGTCTCAGGCAGCAGCGGATTTATCGCTGATCGTGCCAGGCCGCCGCGAACACCTCCGGCCGGCCTGGCTACACCTCCGGCCTGGCTAGCTCCAGAAGCTAACACGGGAGCTAACACGGGAGCCGGCCTTTTGAACACTTGTGACCAGGATCGCATCATATGGATTAATTACTAGCTGGAATCGCTCTGTGAGCTCTGTGGACGTCTCAGGCTGGAGCAGGAGCTGCAGATTGATCGCGCCGCCGCTCCAACACCAGCTCATGGCTTGGCTAGCAGAAGCTAGCCAGCTAGCTAACACAGGTCTCGAGCAGCTGCGGTGGTTCACTCGCCGGCCGCCGCGCTGCTCGGCCCGACAACAATCAACGCATGGCAACCTAAGATGTCGGCTTTGACCATCTCAAAGTAAGAAAATATATTTTTATTTATTCTGTAAATGTGAATAGCAATGTTTAACATTACAGTACACTACTGTACATGCTTAAATGTGTGCGCGCGCTCCGTTAGCATGATAATTTTAAAAAAATAATAATTTTCACCCCCTAGCTGCGGCAGAATCGAGCTGCGAACCGTTCTTAGGTCCCTAACTCGTTCGTACCTCGGGGGTCACCTGTATATATATATATATACTGTATATACTGTATATACTGTATATAGTTTTGTTTTGGACACAGCGAGAAGCATTAATGATTTTTGTTCATCCATCCATCTGTCCGTCTGTCCATCCATCTATCCATCCATCCATCCATCCACCTGCTTCTTCCTTTTTGGGTCGCAGGGGTCACTGGTGCCCATGTCCAGCCATCACTGTGCGAGAGGTCTACGTTTTATTATTGGTTAACCCTTAACCTTATAAATTAACTGAATAAATCAGCTCAACAGTGACACTTCTATGACTTGTAATATGCAATGATAGCCTGGAGATTTGAAACACTAAAAGTAAATATTGCTCAGCCAATTTAAAAAAAGGGCAATTTTACTGAAGGAAACCTGTTAAGGGCTCAAGGATTCAGAAGAAGAAGAAAAAACACCATTAGGACCCTTGACGGCAGATGATAAAAAATCCTCTCTGTCACACACTGAAGGGCACAGTCACAGTGAGTCACTATCTGATTTACATACTGCAGACAAAAAGCAGAGTGTATATCATTGTCATATAGTGAGGGATGTGATGGAGATGAATAAGGCTGGTTCCCAGCTGCTCCCTTCAACAGCCTGTGGAGGCCAAGACGTGGATGTTTGATTAAAGCACAGCGAGGCTGAAGGCTCAGAGGGATCCTGCTGGGAGGATTTGGTTATAGAAGAGAGAAGAGGTGAGTGGGTTAATTTCAACCTTGTGGCAGACCCAGCTGAAACCTTTGATGGTATATACAGTATTATATACCAAGTGTCCTCACCTTCTCTCATTGTTGGGATTGAAAGCCAGAAGAACCCAGGTTACCTGTAAGTGGGGAGCCATGTTGGATCTGCTCATTAAGGATGTAGGGTTTTAAATCCCACCTATTTTCCCACATACAGTACAGACATAGTGTCACATGACCTTTCTTGTAGACATGAAATAACAGATTGCAACTCAACATATTAAAAATATATATTTGAATATACAGCAGTAAGGTAAGGACTAAGATAATCATTAGATGGTCTAAGGACTCAAATGCTGAATTCAAAGAAAACAGCACATGTGGGGGGGGGAGGAACAAAAAAAGGTGTCACTGAAACGAGAAGCCTTTATAGCTTCCTTTCTGTTTATTAAGAAAAATAATGGGAATTTTATGAAAAGGAAGCATTTTTCTCCAAAAATGCCTGAATAATTGAATGTGCCCTTTGTCACAGATTCTGTTCATAACTTTTATGGACAGAATTTCTAGGCGCAGCCAAAATGTTGAAGGGATCTGTTTTTGTGGCCTTAGGATCGCTTCTCTGTTTTTTGCAGATGATGTGGTCCTATTGGCTTCATCAGGTCGTGATCTACAGCTTTCGCTGGAGCAGTTCGCAGCCGAATGTGACGCAGCCGAGATGAGGATCAGTTCCTCCAAATCCAAGGCCATGGTCTTGAGCCAGAAAAGGGTAGAGTTTCCTCTCTGGGTTGGGGAGGAGGTCCTGCCCCAAGTGGAGGAGTTTAAGTATCTCGGGGTCTTGTTCACAAATGAGGGGGAAATGGAGCGTGAGATTGATAGGCGGATAGGTGCAGCGTCCGCAGTGAAGCGGGCGCTGTACCGGTCTGTCGTGGTGAAGAGAGAGCTGAGTCAAAAGGCAAAGCTCTCAATTTACCGATCGATCTACGTTCCCACCCTCATCTATGGTCATGAGCTTTGGGTTGTGACCGAAAGAACGAGATCTCGGATACAAGCGGCTGAAATGAGTTTTCTCCGCAGGGTGTCTGGACTCTCCCTTAGAGATAGGGTGAGAAGCTCAGTCATCCGGGAGGGACTCGGAGTAGAGCCGCTGCTTCTCCACATCGAGAGGAGCCAGTTGAGGTGGCTCGGGCATCTGGTTAGGATGCCTCCTGGACGCCTCCCTGGTGAGGTGTTCCGGGCATGTCCCACCGGGAGGAGACCCAGAGGAAGACCCAGGACACGCTGGAGGGACTATGTTTCTCGGCTGGCCTGGGAACGCCTTGGGATTCCCCCAGAGGAGCTGCTCCAAGTGGCTGGGGAGAGGGAAGTCTGGGCCTCCCTACTTAGGCTGCTACCCCCGCGACCCGACCCCGGATAAGCGGAAGAAGATGAATGAATAAATTAATTATTGAATTGAATTATTTATAACAGCAATAACAAACTGTTTCATTAATATTTTACTGTTTCTCAACTTCTCTGACCAATTTTCCAAAGCTAAAATATTTCTTTATTATATATAATTCTAGAACAATTTCAGCCTTTAATAAATAAATACATAATTAACCAGCTTCATAATATAATTTACAATTTAGAATTTCACCAGGTTATATAAATAAATCATTTATGTTATTTGACACTAATATGTCGCATAAAATTACATACAAATGTTTAAGGTGAAGAAACATTTTACAAACCTGAAATAAAATGATGTGAATTAGCCTCACTGTTGAGCTCTATCAAGTGTTAAGCCGGTTTTATTGGAGAGGTACACCAAAGCACCAACCATCTACCCATTCATACACACACCATACTCCGGTAGCGGTAGCTTACACCATTTTATAATGACTTCCAACAGGACTTGTTTGTCATGTTGTTACTGATGTGCCATCTTGTATTTTTGCTTTTATGAAGGGAATATCTGTCTGAATGGGTTCTAGCTGGAAATGTTTCTCTTTGATTGAAAGACAAAATCCAATGAGAAACATTTTTTTCCAACGTCTTTTATGTGGAATCTAAACTTGCGGGCAAATTTGTCAGATGTGGAATGTGAGACGTTTTTGGATAATTCCTCATGACCACCATCTTTGCTCACATGAATCATAGCTACTTTGCTTTTTCTCCATCATGTTTGTCTTCATTTGAACACAGACGCTGCAGGACGCTGAGTCCCTCTGTAATGATGTACTGTACTCTCTCTCTGTAAAATGGGTCAAGGCTGGATACGGGCAAAAACACCCATCTTTGACCGAGCCAACCTTGAGCAGGAGATGAATATTACACTGTTATGTGCGAGGTCAACGCATCTGTCTTTCAGATTTAATATATGCCATCACAGAGGAGCAGACGTACGCATGCAACAGGACACAATGATGAAATGCTGTATATAGAACAAGTTCACACATTAATAACAAAAACTGTCAGGAAGGAAGGAAAACTTACTCATCAATAGAGAATGCAACAGAATATATCTGTAGCATCCATGTATTAGTAATTCCCTTTAACAAAGTGGCCTTGAAATGGAATCTGGTGCTGCACGAAGCTCCTTTCTATTTTTATACTGATCCACATTAAGGACAACACTTCAGTAACACAACCAGAACAAAACTACAGTACAGTAGTCCCTTGATACTTTGTGGTTCGACTTTCACGGACTCAGTCTTTTGTGGGTTTTCAACAGAAGATTGTACACCACACACAATTGGCGATAGGGAAAGTCAGACCCCACCCCGCCTCCTCCTTTCTCTTTCTTAGGCTTTTGCAGCAGAGCAGAGACACACAATAGCCTGTGTCTCTGCTCTGCTGTTATAGCCTCAAAAAGAGAAAGGAGGGGTGGGGTCTGTCTTTCCCCATTGTGTCCCAGAGACACACAACAGGCGGGTGTGCAACAGACAGCCTCGGAAAAAGAAAGGAGGGGTAAGGGGCCTCTGTCTTATACTTGAGTGAGCCACACGAGCGGCATGGATTGTTTATTCAAAATAATCAAGCGTGACCCGAACCAAGCCTTTGGGAATGAAAGCAGGAACAAGAATGCTGGATAATTTAAGTACGAGGCGATCAGACAATCTGGCAGGGAGGCAGAGACTGGAGAGCGCTGAAGAAGCGCAGTGCACAGGTGCAGCAGTAGGGAGATTGGGAGTGACACAGGTAATGGGCATGAGGGTGATTCCAGCAGAGAAGTGGGCGTGGCAGAGCGGAGATCATGACAGGCTGTGCTCTTAGAACATTGTTAAGAACATTGCAAGTGTGTGGGAAGGGTTTATAAAACCTTAAAATATATATATATAAATACTAAAATAAATATAACATCCCTACTTCGCAGATTTTCACTTATGGCTGGGGCGTCTGGAACATAACCCCTGCAATACGTGAGGGACTACTGTATTTACAAAAAACTCACAGCAGTAAGAAATACAATAATCCAGTCACTGAGTTGATTTGTCCCATGATTAGCCTTTGATCTCAAAGTTTTCCATGAGGAAGATAAGACATTGGAGCAGACCTGCACTCACTGCTTCTCAGCATACGAGTGGTGTTTCAGTTTTCACAGAGTCAGATATCTACCAAAACGTTGCAGGAGACATTCGGTTTGATGCACATCTGGCGAGCCGGCCTTACGGCTATCTGGCAAGCGACACCAAGCTAAGACCTCTGTTTTAGCTCTCTGAAATTCACACATACAACGGAAAATGAATTTGTAAAAATCAAGCAAATGCTTACAGATTAATAATGTTTTCTTACTTATCCTTTTCCCTCTAGGCCCCCCAGCTTGGCACGCTGATGGGTGTTTACATGCCATGCATCCAGAACATCTTCGGAGTGATCCTGTTCCTCAGGATGACCTGGTTGGTGGGAATTGGAGGCGTCATTGGGACCTTCATCATCGTCTTCATGTGTTGTGCCACGGTGAGTATTTTCACTCCTTTCACTGGGGTATGAATTTTGACCTGATGCTCAAGATTTCCTACACTCTTGTAAAAAAAATTGTTTGTTTCCAGAGAGCAATAAATATTCTGAAGCTACTTCAGCAGAATCTGCCGTGGAACTTTTGACAGGATGAATATATTTACATCACTTCACTTTTCAATTCTACAAAGTATTATTCAGTCACCGAGACATAAACAAACATCATTTGGATTTTATTGTTAATTGGATAATTTAAATGCATATAGTAATCTGTCAACTATATTTTTCACATAATTGTGAAATGAATGTGTGAATAGCAACTTCATGGTGAACCTTCAGCACTTTTTCCCAAAACACTTCCTGTTGTTTTTGTGTAAAAAATTAACTGAGAAGAATAATTAATCTTAGCAACTTTTTTTTTTTTTCTTTCCGGAAATGATACATGGAGAAAACTACAACTGGTTCGGTACATTAGAAACATGTACAGTATTTTCTGGTGTATAGGTCGCACTGGTGTATAGGTCGCACCTAAGTTTAGCTCTGCTGCAAATGTCTGCCACAGGAGCACACAGCAAGGATTTTAACCTCTTAATTAGATTAACACTTAAAAACAATTATTTATTTGATAAAAATTATAGCAAATATGTGTCAGAGCTGAACTTTTCCTTAATAAATGAACGTAATTGTGAAATGAGCTGGATTTACAAATTTGTTTCACCGAAAGTGATAACAAGCCATATATAGGTCGCACCTGAGTATAGGTCGCAGGCCTTGAAAAAAAAACATAAAAAAGTGCGACCTATACATCAGAAAATACGTAATAGACAAACTGTTAAATATAATGGTAGATGCATCTGAAAACTCACAAGGAATTGATTGAAATGTTCCAACCCAGTTGAACAAATAAAAAATAAAAAATCTATTAAGTTCCCTTTCAGTCATATCTCTCGGTGCAACATATGCTATGGGAATTGCGCCCCCGCGTGATTACCTGAAAGAATACATTCACGCCTTTACGGCAAGGGCGTCAGCGTTGCGCCAGAGGCCCCGCCCTTTGGGTATTTAAGCCGCTGACGCCCATCCATCTTCCTCTTATTGCCCTTCACCTCGCTTAAACTTGCATTGTCTTATTTTTTATTTTATTTTTTAAAATTCATTTTACTTGTTTTTTCTATGTTTTTAATGTGTCTGGTTTACTTTTATTTTATTTTTTATGATTGACAATGTAAGGTGACCTTGAGTGCCAAGAAAGGCGCCTACAAATAAAATGTATTATTATTATTATTATTATTAAACCTGAACTACCTCTCTTTGCGGGACTTCTCTGTTGCTTCATCGCTCAACTAGAGGTGAGCTTGCTCCCTACACAGAGCGTATGGAGAATTATTCCTGTGTACTGCTGGACTAGCGAAAGCTAGTCCGGCACATTTTATCTTAACCCCGAAGTTTTTTCTTCTCCTCTCTCCGCAGACTGCTTCGCTCGATGGCGCTATCTGCGTCACACCGCTACCCCTGCTAATTCGTAGCGGACTAGCCAGCGAAAGCGACGCAATGGAGGAGACGTCTCAAAATAAAAGGAAAAGGATTCTGGAAGGACTCGCTCGCCTTATCTCGGACATGCCTCCGGAGAAAGGAAAGCGAAAGACAAGACTTCCAAGGAAAACCAGCAGGACGACGAGCCCAACCTCGCGCGCCTGTCCTAGCGGATGCGGTTTCTCCCTCGCAGCGACGGACACCCATGAGGCCTGTCCCGTCTGCTTGGGGATGTTACACGCAAAAATGGCGCTGGATGCGCCTGACTCTTGCCCACACTGCAGCCAGATGCTGGAGGCGGTGAGGAGGCACCGGGCGGATTTTGTCGCCAAGGCCATGGGCGCCGCTGTAGCAACGGACCCGGACACCACCGAGCCCCTCATTCCCACGCCAGAGCTCGAGAACATGGCTCTGGATGACAGCACACGAGTCGAATGGGGTGACAGCCCTGACGTGCTGGCTCCCATGGTGGACTTAACAGTCGAATTCGACACTCGAGGCATGATGAACGAGGACGAGATCTCGATTTCAGCCTCTGGCGAATTTTCCGCGGAGGACGCAGACATCGAATACGAGGAACAGGGAGAAGATCTCTCCCGCACCCCGGTACCTGTGCTCCCGGAAACTGACTTTTCCATCCCTGCTCTGTTCGACCTGTGTCACAGAGCAGCGGACGCGCTGCAGATCCCATGGCCAGAACCTCCGCCTCGTCAACAGGTCACGAGGCTGGCAGGAAACTATTTTTACTCAAAGCAGCAGGCCGCCACGAGGCAAAGGATGCCCGTGTTCTCGGACTTCCTCACAGAGCTGACTCGCACCTGGGCTCAACCCTGAGCTCCCATGCTGTTACCACTCTCACAGTTTCTCGACGTGGATGGGATGGATGAGGTGGGAATAGCCAACGTGCCTCAAATTGAGGACACGCTGGCATCTCACCTTGCTCCCAAGTCATCCGGGACAAAACCAACTCTCCCCAGCAAAGCCTATCGAGCTTCAGCTTCTCTGCTCGAAAAATGCTACAGAGCTCAGGGACTTGTGGCACGCGCGATGAACGTGTCCGCTTTGATGCAGGCTTACCTGGCTGAAAAACTGCAACAGCTCCAGGTAACAACGGACAAACAAGCTGCCGCTGACTTGCTGGTTGAAGCCCGCAGGGCAACAGACTTTGTACTCCGCATGATGGGGACAGCTGCTGTTGCTCAAGGCAGAGGCATGGCCGAAGTGGTCATTGCGATACGCCATCTGTGGATGACTTTAACTGATCTCCCCGAGGGACAAAAGGTGCCTTTTCTCCACCACTCGATAGAACCGGCGGGATTATTTGGGAAAGCTCTGGATCAAATTCAGACCAAGTTGGACCAGAGGCGCAAACAGGCTGAAGCTCTCCAGGTGGGCATTCCCAGGAGAACCTTCGCCCACAGGCGACCACAAGCTTCACACGTTCACAAAGGCGATTGTGATCAAACTGCTGTGTGTATAAACAAACTAGGGCTGAATCAGATTCCTCTTCCTTTTAATCGAAGGGAACTGAGCTCTCTGTCACCAACCAATTTAAAGTCTGCCAAGCACAAAGGACCATCTCCATGTTCTCACGCTGCAGCTGTCCCCTTATCTTTGATGGGCGACACGCAATGTTCAAGCAGTGATCTTGCAGCACGTGACCATACTCACTGTGCTGATTCAGCTCTGCTCTTAAACGATATCCCCCCACCGGGTGAAACACAGACCCCGGGCGGTTTGTCTGGCTCCAACGTTCTGTTAAGGCTGGAGACCAGTAAACCAGACCCATCCAGGAAATGGACTGGGGTCAGGAGATCTGCTCGTTTACAAAACTTGCAGCTCCTCAGTCCCATGACCCCAAACAAAAAGAGGAAAAACAGACATTCTGTTCCACTTTTGTCTAATAATGACAACAGATTGCCTCTGCCCTCGAACACTCTTGATCAGAGTAGTATGGCGGCACATCTGCAAAAAGGCCCGCTCCCTAACATTGTTGACCCTCAGGGGATCACAGAATCCAGGGCCCTTGGAGGAGAACTGGTTCCACCAACTGCTCCTTTTCAGGGACACACTACGTCACCAGAAGGAGCAGTCTCGCCGCTTAGGCTAGGAGATGTGAAAATTTTCAGCTTGGTGGCAGAAAGGAACAAACTGGTGGCATCAGGCCTGCCAGAAAATGTGGTTAAAAACCATTCAAAATGCCTGAGCTGTATCAACACAGTCTCTTTACGCACAAAAATGGCATATTTTTGAAGCTTGGTTTACAGAAAGAAATATTATTTCTTATTCATGTGACCTGGCTCAGCTCTTGACATTTCTTCAGGACTTACTGGAAAAAGGTAGTTCTTTCTCAACAATTAGGGTGTTCCTATCAGCAATTTCAGCCTGTCACGAAGGCTGGGGAAACAGGATGCCTGGTGTGCATCCAATCATAATAAGATTTATGAAAGGCGTGCTAAGATTGAGACCTCCCAGCAGGGTCCTGACCCCTGGTTGGGATCTTTGTCTGGTTTTGGGGGCTCTCTGTGATCCCCCATTCGAGCCACTGAGAGAGATTAAGATAGACTTATTATCTTATAAGACTGCTCTACTCCTGGCCCTTTGCTCGGTGAAATGCGTGGGTGATCTCCATGCCTTGTCTGTACATCCAATGTGTACCAGATTCGCCCCTGATGGGTCAAAGGTCACCTTAAGGCCTAATCCCGCATGTATCCCCAAGGTCTTGACTTTAAACCCTAGAAGTCTGGACTTTGATCTCTCCTCTTTTCCACCTGCTCCTGTCCTCACTCAGGAACAGGAAAGGCTGAAGGTTCTTTGCCCTGTGAGAGCTTTAAGCACTTGCATGCAGAGAACAGCCGAATACAGGTAGTCCCCGATTTACGAGCGCTCTGATCTGCGAGGTTCCAGACTTACGAGCTGCGAATTTTTGGAAAAAACGAAAAAAATACTGAGTTTTCATGTGTTTTTTCACCACAGTTAGTTAGTTAAGCATATAGACACACGTTTCCGATCATTTTTATGCACTCAAAAGTAGTTTTTAGATGAAAATAGAGTGTTTTTAGTCGCGCTAGCGAAAACCGTTCCAATTTACGAGCGAAATTCCGGATTTACGAGAGAAATGGCGGCCGTTCCAAATTACGAGATTTCCGGTTTACGAGCGCCTCGTTGTAACGGATCTCGCTCGTAAATCGGGGACTACCTGTAGAGAAAAACAAATCAACTGTTTGTGTGCTTTGCAGCACCTGCTACCGGAAAGGCCCTCTCAAAGTCAAAGTCAAAGTCAACTTTATTGTCAGAACTGCAATATGTACAGGACATACACAGGACCGAAATTGCATTTCTCTCAGTCCCTCGGTGCAACAGTAACCATCTAAACACTAAACACTAAAACATTTAATAAACATAAGCATAAAATAGTAAAAGTGTAACACTGTCCTGAGTTTTTTCATAATAGTATAAAAGTATGAAAATTTACACCAACACTGAAACACCAAACACCCCTGAAACACCAAACACCCAATGAACATAAGCATAAAATGAAATAATAAAAGTGTAATACTGTCCTGAGTTTTTGCATAGTAGTATAAAAAGTATATCTATAAAATAAACTGAAGGTTCTAGCATTGACATTTGCAAAGAGTGGCACAGCAGCATATAAGTTAATGTACACAGTATATGTATGAGGTAGTTGATGTTGGTATAGAGGCAAAGTGGCATATGCAGTGAGGCACATAAGGCACATTTGGCATCCTTAGATAAGGCTAGTCAGAGAATGCTGTATATGTATCTGCAGTAGTGTAGATAAAAGTAGTGTAAATGTAAACAGTAGTAATAAATGTAAAGCAGTAGTAATAAATGTAAACCGTATTAATAAATGTAAACAGTGAATGTAAACAGTAGTATGACTATAGGCAGTAATGTAATACAAACATTAGTGCAAATATGAGAAGTAGTGCAAACTGAATGAGTACATGACCGAGAGTTTAGTGAATAACCCGTTTGATGACACAGGGTCCAGTGTTAAAAGCTTTGTGTTGAGTGGTAATGTGTGAGAGTTTTTTGTGTTAAGGCAGTTCAAATGGGAGGGGGGGCAGAGCAGGTAGAGTGTTTAGCATTCTGACTGCCTGATGAACAGATGAACTCTCAAAGCAACGCCTCTCACACTGGGTGACTGAGGCCTTAAAAAGGGCGTACAGTAGCAAAGGTCAACAGGTGCCCTCTGGAGTGCACGCTCACTCTACTCGAGGCCTGGCCACTTTGTGGTCACTGTTCAAGGGTGTACCAGTTGCAGACATTTGTGCTGCGGCGAACTGGAGCTCAATGAACACTTTTGCAAAGCATTACAGTTTGGATGTTACTGCGTGTGATGTCACTCAGGTTGTCCTTTCTAACACACAGTAGAAATTAGCCTTGAAATGCCTGCTGATCAAGGGCAGACGTTCACACTAGCATGTATTTTACTGAGCATTTCAAGGGCATGAATGAATTACGTTCCCATAGCACATGTTGCACCGAGAGACATGACTGAAAGGGAACTGAAAGTTATGCACAATAACTCATGTTCCCTGAAGGAAGGGAACGAGGTGCAACATATCTGGCCCTTTCAATGCTGAAAGCTCGGTGAAGTGCATTTTGGAGAAAGATGGATGGGCGTCAGCGGCTTAAATACCCAGAGGGCGGGGCCTCTGGCGCAACGCTGACGCCCTTGCCATAAAGGCGTGAATGTATTCCTTCAGGTAATCGCGCGGAGGCGCAATTCCCATAGCATATGTTGCACCTCGTTCCCTTCCTTCAGGGAACATGAGTTATGGTGCATAAATTTCAGTTTTATGTTGCATATAAGAAAGCAAAAGCTGCATCCAAAAGGAAATCTTTCTTCTTCTTTTTTGTCTAAATTATCTACTGTATTTTGATTGTACTGCACTCACGTTTTATTTATTTGAAACAAATTTAATAGTCTTGTTCCAAAGCAGGTTACAGAAACAAAAACTACCTTGGGTGACATACGGTAAATTCCTCCTGTAAAATAATAAAATGGATGATGGCTTTCTGTGATGCTCTCTTTCTATTATTGTCGGCACCACGCTTCTGTAGTCATGTGTCACAGTGACTTTGGACCTCATCGTGGCCCAGGGACTCGAATTACATCTGGGAATGATGGTGCGGCTGTCACTTTTCTGAGTGGTTCGTCAGAAACTGCCACAGTTTGACCTGTTTGATACATTTTTGGTCAGTGAACATATACATAGTTCCCAGACACGCCCCCAGTATTGCACAATACCTGGTTTTCACCATATCTAAAGGCAGAAAGGCAAGATGAAAGGCAAGATGAAAGGCAAGATAGCGAACAAGCAGACGCGAACAACCAGAGCAAAAACACGAGCTACCACAGCTTCACCATGGAACAAGAGCAAAATGGTCGGAGTTAAATGATTTTGAGAGTCCAAACTGAAAACGGACCAGAACCAGCACTTTTGAGTGTTACCGTGTTGGAGGTTAGCATAGTTAGCACTGGAGCGGAGAGTCCCTCCAGCTCAGACACGAACAACCAGAGCAAATTATACGACAAAAACACGAGCTAATACACCTTCACCAAGGAACAAGAGAAAATGGCAGTGGTCGGAGTTAAATGATTTTGAGATAGAAATCATGGCAGACGAATCGGACAACTAGTCACAAGTTACTCTGATATCATTAATTATTTAATTACTACGAGGAGCGCACAACGAGGAGCTTCACAGATTTAAATCCAAAAAAGATGTGAAAACTGTCTCATTCATATCTAACCAGCTAAATAAACGTTGAACTAAAATAACACACAGCCAGCACAAACACGGACCAGAACCAGCCCTTTCAGTCTTACCGTGTTGGAAGTTAGCATGTTGTTAGCCATGTTGTTAGCACACTGGAGCCGAGGGGCCGTCGAGCTCAGGTCAGACTGCGTGGATCCGTGACATCCATCACGGCCGCGGGGTCACGTCCCATGGGACCGACGCGTCGCCCGCACGACTTGGCTCCCGTACTCCTTCTCCAACTGGGACGGTTTCACCCGCCGGTCCTAGTGGACCGTGAGGCCATTGTCGCGTTAGCGAGATGCTAAGCTAACAGCATGCAAGACGGTGTCGCTAAATAATGAAAAAAAAAAAAACAGCTCTAACACACAGACAGTTGTACTCTAACATTGTTCTGACATAGTTTCACAAAATGATTTATGTAGAATATTTTGTTTACCGGCCAAAAGCACGACGTCTTCCAGAGCAGATCCAAGCCAGACTCAGAGACAGGAGGAGCTGCAGTCCAGCTTCTCCGATGAGATAAATCCTTCACGTTACTTTTTTTTTTGATTAACTGAAACCTACGCGTTGCCCAAACGTCTACCCGACTGGGACAACCACTGACACAACACGAAGTAACCATTGCAATTAATTAGAAATCAACACAAAAAAAAAACGTGAAAAATGAACATCCATTAGACCGCGCTGTCCCCTGTTCTGACTTTCAAAATGAGGGTCCACCCGGAAGTAAGACGGATGTGACGTCACATGGGAACTATGTGGAGAGGACCTCAACTCATTTCCCTTTCTGTTGAAAACACAATGGCGTCTTGAATCAGAACTTCCTGTCTAGTATTAAGACAAGTTCTAGACCCTTTCAGTTTTATATGTTATGATCCAGGGCCTGTTTTACCGTAAGTACCAGTTTAATTTAATCAGTAAGGTCAATCAATTGTCAGAGCTATGTTTTTTTGTTTTGTTTTTTTGTTCTTTGCCACTAGTGTGTTTGTAGCACATTGAATTTCCTCTGGAACAGGGTCTATTTATAAAATAACGCCCTTAAATCTCAACAGTGACAAAGTTGTCTTCATGGACCCGATTTCTTCTAAATCAAGTTTCTTAGAAGATAAAATGCTTTGGTTTGGGGTGGATCCTGTTGAAAGAGAGATTAATGTGCAATTATTCAAAAATCATTACAAGTAAATAGTAAAACTGCTTTTTAAAGTCAGACCATAATTGTAAAATTTGGCTTAAAAAAGTTGTTGTTTTTTTAGCTGTTTTGGTCTTAAATGTAAGTGAATTACAATAATTATTTCTGCTGAGAGAATAGATTTTTATGGAGCTTCTAAAAAAAAGCTGATCTCGTTTTATGCTGAAAATAGTGTGAAACCAAACACACACACACACACACACACACACACACACACACACACACATAAAAAAGCCCTAAAGATCAAAGTGCTGGTGAAGATTCTCAGTCGTCCAGGACATGATGAAATCAAAAAAAGGCGTTCAATACAGGATCAACTGGACTTTATTTGTTGCAGAAAACGTTTCGACTTCTGTCCAGAAGTCGAAATTCAAAAAGTCCAGAATTGAAAAAGACTTCTGGACAGAAGTCGAAACGTTTTCTGCAACAAATAAAGTCCAGTTGATCCTGTATTGAACGCCTTTTTTTGACTAAAGATCAAAGCTGGTTCCAACTCAGATTGACAGAAAGCCAACAAACACACACCGAAACACACTTTTACGCTTCCTTTCCCTTCCTCACACCCACACATTGACAATATAACATCTTCCCATGTACTGTACACACACATGCATGCTAAAAGCCTCAAACACACACTCTTCCACTCTCATCACTTTTTCACAAGCACACACATCAGTCACACCAAGCTCATAGCAGAGCCCTGGGGGCGATAAGCCTGAGCGTGAACAGTGCGTGAGAAACCCCCACCTCTCATCTCCTGAGCTTCTTACATAACGCACAAACGCCCAGACCTCCAGGGGTTGCCAGCAACACAACGAAGTGCCGCATGAGCATGTGTGTCTGTGTGCATATGATTCCCACCTGAGTGAAAGCCACAGGACTTGTGTAAAGGAATTGCAGATGGTGTAAACTTCATAACAAACAGCAAGACCTATAGGGTTTAATTAAATGCTGGATATCACTGATCGCACCGTTTTCATTAGACACTCGATCACAACTGTACACATCTGCTGCTGTCAAGCACTTACACTTTAAATTTTCTTCAACATTTCAACAAAACATTAACAAGGCAGAGCTCTCTGGAAGACTCAGGAAATATTTTACATGAATAGTGTGCCTCCATGTGGAACTGTTCTGACACTTTACGCCATTAACCATGAAATTATAAACACCAACATCTATTTTAGCTGTGGATATAATGCAGATAGCATTCCCTGAGCCTGTACAGCCAAACGTCTGCTGCGCGTGGTATTTTTAATCGCACATGTAGGCTCATCAGGAAAACAGAGGTTTAATAATTCCCAATGGAAATTCATCAGCTGTTTGTCCGTCCCCATTACTCGCAGATCCTGAATCCAAATGCAGCGAGGGGAAGGGTTGTCTGTCCTCTGCTGTGACTCGTTTAAATGTTAAGGATGCATTTCTCCTTCTATTGCTTTCATTCTTTACTCTCGTCTTTTTTCCTTCCTCTCTGTGAGACATATTGTTTTTCATGTCACTGTTTCCTTATTTCCCCCTTATTATTTCCTCTGTTTCACCATTTTGTTTTTCCCTACACAGATTGTTTGTTTTTTTACTTGTTTTTATTCCATTCTGCTTTATCTGTTCGCTGCTTTCACACAACTGCATCTCAGTTCCATTTACTGACTTTGTATTATCGATTTGAGTCTAAAAGTAATGTTTCTCTGCATCTCCTTCTGACACTTTTGCCTTCCTAGGCTCACCATCCACAGGAATTGCGAGTGATGAAAAAAAGCTTCTATTATACCACTGAATGTGAATTGATCATTTATACTTAACAAAATTATAAAGCAGGGCTTTTCAACTGGTGGACCGTGGGCCACTTCTGGCCTGCAGGTTACTTCAATCCAGCCCACCAATGAGTTCATTAAAAAATAATATAAAAGCATGAAAAAGACTTTTAAAATTTTTGAAATGACAACAGGAAAACCTCAGTCTGCCTACCAATGACTTAATTTAATATTAAAATGTATTTGAAATCATAAAAAACAGCAGAATAACAACAAAATCTGAAATGAGAAATATTTTCACCAGAGAGGCAATCCTCTTGACAATCTATGATCCTGTCACAATGGGCTGGTGCTGGTGAACCAAATGGTACAGGCAAGCAGGCGAGGACATATAAAATAATGAATTAATCAACAAAACAAAAGAGCTGACAGGACAGCAAAACAAACATAGAATGATCAGGAGGTACTCACAATACAGACAGGTCGTCACCAGTATACAGAAGACAATGCCGGGACAAAGACTAACACAGTGATACAGACTTATATACAGCAACCACCAATTAGACAAAGTGAAGGCACCTGTGAGTAATCACAGGTGCCAAAGAAAGAGACAAGATATGCAAGACATAAACACGACACAAGATGGAGCTAGATACCAAAGAAACACAAAACCTATAAAGATAGAACCAGAGGATTGGGGGAACACAGACATAAACACAACACCAGGGACAAAACCACAACTCCTACAGATCTCAGGCCATCATTTGGAGCAGCCAACATCATTCAGTGTTCTTTACGTCCACGGACCCTCCGAGCTGATGACGTGTTTGTAGCTTATAGTGCTTGCTAACGAGAGTAGTTGGGAAATGCAGCAACACAATGTCATTCACAAAGCTGTAAAAAGAAAAGAAAAGTTGGCATCGAAAACAGCAAAACAGAGTGGACTGATGAATATGTTTTTAGTGAAACTGCTGAAGGCAAACCGATGTGTCAAACAGCACAATGGAGAAGGATGACAACCAGTGGAGGCAATTTCTAACCAAACACTGTGGCTTTGACCAGACTGTCCCACTTTCTTTGGACGTGTTCCTGCAAAAAAGTTGTGCGCTGTTGGCGCGGATATCAGCTGTGGCACCACGGATGAAATCCCTCCACTGTCATAAAAACAAGTACACTTTTACGCCTGCATCACTGCTTGCAAATCAATTCATATACAGTATCTTTTGAACTTCTTTTCTGCTATTGTCCAGTCAAAGAAGTGCAATTTCTCTCATTAGTATTGTGCAGTCTGGTCTCTAGATGCCTGTTTTCAAGTTCAGTAACTTTATGGATTAAAATTAGGCAGACCACCATTGCATTTGTCCCCTGTAGCATCAAAACAAGATAAATAAAAATAAAATGGTGTAAAGATTTGGCAAGTCAGAGATGTCAGAATAATATTTGTGTTATATAGGAGGCATCATGTCTCATTGTTGTTTTTAATATTGTTTCACATGAGAACATTGATACATTTCTTGCAAGAAAATAATTTTTTATGTAATTTATTAGAATTACATAATTGGGTTATGTTTATTGCATTTGTGATTCAATGGAACCAAATACAGTAAATAAATGTAAAAGGTAACAGATCGTTGTAATAATTGGTTTATTTACACAATGACTTAATCACCGAATATCTGACCCCTGAACTTTTGGTTTTCAGCAACTGTTGCCCCCTGAGCAATTTACCATATGCCATACATACCACTTTATTTCTAAAGCACTTGAAATACAACATAGCAGCTGACCGAAGTGCTGTACAAAATAAAAACAAAGAACAGCAATAAAACAATGACAACAATAAAAAGTAGAAATCAAAACATCACAAGTAGGAACGAGTACAACATTGACACAGATGCTAGTTCACCATAGGTAAAAAAAAAGAAAAGAAAAAAAGAAGAAGAAATTTAAAATAAAAAAAGGTGTTTTTAAACAAGTTTTAAAAACAGAAAGTGACAAGGCCTGTCTGACCTTCAGCGGCAGCTCATGCTACAATTTAAGAGCTAGAGCTAAAAAGGCTTTGTCTCATAAAAGGTATTCGGGACTACGAAAAGCATCTGGTGAGATGATCTAAGAGCACACAATGACATATAAAGGTACAGACAAATGAGGACTAAAACCATTCAAAGACTTAAAAAACAAACAATAGAACTTTAAAATGGATTTGAAACTGAACAGGAAGTCAATGAAGAGACATCAAAACTGGAGTGATGTGCTCACGCCTACCTGCACCAGTTAAAAATTGTGCAGCAGCATTTTGTAAATGTGAAAGGGAGGCCTGGCTAACTCAGATCAAAACAGAATTACAATAATCCAGATGTGAAGTGTGGATCACTGTCAAGTGGTGCCTAGAAAGGAGGGGCTTGGTTTTGGCCAGGCGCCTCAGCTGAAAGACAGACGACTTAACCACAATGTTGACATGGCAGTCAAGTTTCAGGCAGGAGTTCATTTTCAGCCATAAATTTGTGACAGTGGATTTTTCATATGAGGCCAAAGAGGAAAAATCAAAGGTGGAGATACTGCTACAACCACCAAATTCAGTTGAATATCCCTGCTATAAAGCTTTTGAGGGATGCTGACAAAGCAAATGTTCAACACACACACCTCTATTCCTTCCAAAACAATATTCCTGCTTAACCCGGATGGCAACAGGTGCAGTTCAGTGTTTGCTTGAAGAAAACAGATTTAAAATGTATTTTACAATTTGAATTAGAAACTATAAAATCCAGCTGAATTATCTAATTAATTAAAATTTCCTGAAACTGGCTCTTCTGTAACCATGATGGCTTAGAAATAAGTCAAGGTCTCCTCTCATCAAGACTATCTTGATAATGAAATTCCCCCTTTTAATAATCTAAAAAAGATAAGTCTGGCCCTCTGGACATTCAAAAAACAAAACAAAACAAAAAAAGTAGAAACGTTTCGTCTTTCGTCTGAAAGACTTCCTCAGTCTGAGATGCTGTATTCAGCTCAGTCTTATAAATAGCACCCTCTCACAGTGGATCAACCAGTTTGCTGATGACAGCCAAAACCAGCTGCTCACATGATCAAGGAGGACCATCAGCCTAACGATGGATCGTTAGCACCCTGATGGTTGTTTGCTATTCACAGAGGGCTGAGTGATACTAGCAATAACAGCATTGTAAGAGGGGGACAGTTGAACCCGGAGGCCTCCACCTCTGTTTAATGATGGACGGTCAATAGCCTTGTCCTGCTCCAAAATTTTCAGGCAATCTATCAACTTATTCTTGTAACCACTTCCTGTATCTCTTTTCAGCAGTTCATAAGTGGTTAAGTCACTAAGAGTGACATAATGTTCTCATGATAGTCCTTCTGGTTCAAAATCACTGTGCACCTTCCTTTGTCTGCTGGGAGAATTATGATGTTTTTGTCTTTGCTAAGAGTGGTGAGTGCATCCCTCTCTTCTCTACAGATGTTGGAAGGTGGTGGTTAGGCATTACTGAGACAGGCTGAAACTTTGATTTTGAGTTCTGCTTCAAATTCTTTAATTTTGTTGTTACGGATGGCTGACTCAGTGGCTGTGATCGTCTCCATCTGAGGAACTCTACTTGGTGCCACTGCAAAGTTCAGTCCCCTGGCAAGAATCTCTGTCTCCGGTTGGGTGAGCTGTCTGTCAGATAAATTCTTCACCCACTTTTCTGTCTCCCTGGCATGTAACTGTGTACTGGAGTGTTGTCTTACACTGAATGTGTTGTTATTGGAATTGTGGTGGTGTTGACGAGTTATCAGTAAGTTCAATTTGTTTTGTTTTCGAGTCTTGGACTTGACATGCTGTGCCAAGCGTGCCTGATCTGTAAAGTCCATCACTTTCTGAAGTGTGGTCTGATCTAGGCACGTTGTTAGTTTTTGTTTAATGTGCTCTTCTTTGGCCTTCAAAGCCTCAATAGTAAAATTGGTATGTCTCGCCCGTTCATTCATCAGCTGCGTCTGTGCCTTCTGAAGGATCTTGCTTGCCCGGTGCCCTTTTTATTATGTTTCAACTGCATGCTGTTGTACCTCATGTGGATGAGACAGATGGCAAAGCAGACAAATCTGACGTTGTCCGCTGGCTTGCTCAGAGGACAGAGGGCCTGCAGTTCAAGTGGATTTGGATGTTCTGACTCCAGGTTTCATTGGGAGACAGACTAATAAACTAGAGTATGACCTATACTTATCGTACTGACTGTGTGTGTGTGTGTGTGTGTGTGTGTGTGGGGGGGGGGTCACAAATTTAGGTTTTCTGCTTGGTCTAAAAGTGGGACATAAAAACAGGCCACATGCTTTGGGTCAGTGGGAAAAAATAGATGCTGCCGGTCCTGGCTGCTGCAGCCGAACACTGCTGCTTTCTGTGGCAGTCCACCAATAGGCTGCTGATTCCAACATGAGATCATACACAACACACTGCCATCAAAGGCTGAAACTGTATAAGCATGTCAAAAATAAATGCATTTCAATACTAAAAGTAGTTGTGTCATTTTAATTCTGAGAACTTTTGGTTTCAGTTGAGACGCTGCAGAAAAGTCCGAGGAGTGATTTCTGATCATTAGTGTTTTTGATTGATGAGAACTGTCCTCCTGTGCCCAGAGGGTCCTGTGAAATAAGTGACATGCTGATAAAACTAAAAGTCAAGTGATCAAATAGGATTTCACTTAATTAAAAGATCTTAGTTGTCCATGACATGATGTTTTCTGGTAAAAACTATAAAAAATAAAATGTCCCTAATGATTATGAAGAATTACTCAGAGAATAAAAGAGAAGTTATCTGTCTGAGTTATAAGAGGTTAAGAGTCAAAATGAACCTGTCTGAAAACAAAAATCTCTTGATACAGTTTACTAAAAAACATGAATCAACATCCAGCAAAGTTAAGTCAGGTCCTCTGGACGGTTTCTTTGAGTTGAAACGTTTTGTCGTTCATCCAAAGGACTTCATCAGTCCAAGGAGCCACAACAAACTCAGTCCCACAAGCAGCACACTCGCATAGTGGGAAAACCAGTTTGATGGTGATATGATGGTTTCTGGAGTCCACCCTCTCCCCCATCGACTCCTCTGAGGCAGCCATGGCCGAAGTTGTTCAAAACATTCAAGTTCATGCTGAATAATCCAGGTACAAAATCCAACAAAGTTAAATCAGGTCATCTGGATGGTTTCTTTGTGTTGAAATGTTTCGTCCTTCATCCTCTGAGGCAGTCAGCCCACTTTGACCATGGCTGCCTCGGAGGAGTTGACAGCGGAGAGGGCGGACTCCAGAAACCATCTTGTCACCATTAAACTGGTTGGGCCACTATGTGAGTGCTGCTTGTGGGACTGAGTTTATTGTGGCTCCTCAGACTGATGAAGTCCTTTGGATGAAGGACGAAACATTTCAACACAAAGAAACCATCCAGAGGAACTGACTTAACTTTGCCGGATTTTTTTAACCTGGTTTATTGAGCATGAACTTTGATGATTAATCAACAAATTGCTTTTTTTTTTATGCAGACATGTATATTTTGTTTCTGCCCTTGTCGTTTGTGCAGATGTCTGCTCTGGCACAGCACGTGAAGCACTTGTCACTGATAATGCAGGCAGATGCACCATTAACATTCCCAGTCATTTTCAAACCAGCGGGTCCTCGATTTCACACAGAGGTAGACAAAAGCAGGAGTCTCATTTTCAGCCAGCCACTGCTGCGACTGCCAGCTGAAGTCACGACTGTCACCACCAAGGTTATCAGCTTTAGCGTTCTGTGCAGCTACAAATTGTAATTAAAGTTAGCACCAGCGCATAATTAGCTTGTAAAACTCTAATGGTTGGAAGAATACACTTAAAGGTTGTGTAATTCATATATTGATCTAAAAAGTAGAACTAAAGCTTTATTTCTAAGGGGGAAATTCCCACCAGAGTCAGTTCCCACCTGCCTGAAGACCGCCACCATCATCCCAGTCCCAAAAAGCTCCACAGTGACTGGTCTGAATGACTATAGACCGGTGGCCCTCACCCCGATAGTCGCTAAATGTTTTGAGAAACTGGTCATGTCCCACATCAAGACAGCCGTCAACATCAACGAGGACCCTCATCAATATGCATATCGTGAGAACCGATCAACAGAGGACGCCATCTCCTCCGTGGTCCACACTGCTCTCACCCACCTGGATCAGAAGGACTCATACGTGCGTCTGCTCTTTGTGGACTTCACATCTGCCTTCAACACCATGATCCCCCAAACTCTGATAGACAAACTATCCACACTTGGACTAAGCCCCTCTATTTGTAACTGGGTCTTAGACTTCTTAACAGACAGACCACAGTCCGTGAAGATCCACAACTTCTCCTCCTCCACCATCACCCTCAGCACTGGCTCTCCTCAAGGATGTGTGCTGAGCCCTCTTCTGTTCACTCTGCTCACATATGATTGTACAGCCACACATCCAGGCTGTCATATTGTTAAGTTTGCAGATGATACAGCTGTGGTGGGATGCATCACAGATAATGATGAATCCAGCTACAGACAGGAGGTGGAACATCTGGAGAGCTGGTGCAAAGAGAACAACCTTCACATGAATGTGAAGAAGACGAAGGAGATGATTGTGGACTTCAGAAGGAACAAACACACCCACACCCCACTGTATATAGGTGGATCTGCGGTGGAGGTGGTCTCCAGCTACAAATACCTGGGTGTACACTTGAATGATAACCTCAGCTGGAGCAATAACACCACCAGCCTGATCAAGAAAGGTCATCAGAGACTCTACTTCCTCAGACGGCTGAGACGAGCCGGTCTGAGAAGCCCAGTCCTCACCTCGTTCTACAGGTGTGCAGTGGAGAGCGTCCTGTGCTCCAGCATCAACGTGTGGCATGGAGGCTGCACAGTTGCAGAGAGAAAAGCTCTACAGAGAGTGGTGAAGGCTGCACAGAAGTCTGTGGGAGTCAGTCTCCCCACCATCACAGACATTTACACCTCCAGATGCAGAAAAAGAGCCACCTGCATCATGAAAGACCTCACTCACCCAGCACACTCACTCTTTGCACCACTCCCCTCGGGACGGAGGTTGAGGAGCATCAAATGTAGAACCACTAGACTGAGGAACAGCTTCTACCCTGAGGCTGTCAGACTCATGAATAAATAAATAATAAGAATAAACACTGCAAAATGTCACATCATACTGATACTGTACTGATCTGTTTCTTGTTGCTGCGTTCATCTGTGACCATCTGTTTCTTGTTGCTGCGTTCATCTGTGACCATCTGCTCATGTTCGTGCTGCTGTTTATAATGATGTTTTTCTACTACATTAGGGCTTAGTGTATTACTAGCTGATGTGATGTCTCTCTTAGTTAATCCTAGATGTTATTATTGTATTTCTCTTGCATTTGTTGTTGGATGTAACTGGGACCCTGTGTACATAATCTCGTTTTCAACACATGTACTACATGCGGTGCAAATGACAATAAATTCTCTCTGACTCTGACTCTGACTCTGAAAGTACAAAGTAAGCAACTTCATCTGATGCTCGTAAAAATGATTTTTCTTCCTGCTGCTATCTAACACTGATATACTAAATACTTTTTTAGCCTTGCAACTTATAAACAATTGAAAACATTAGATCAGGTTAAAACCATATTACAAATAAATTAATCCATGAGATTAAAACAGCCACAATTAATACAAAAAAAACAATATTTGCTTCATATTCATTCATCCTTTTTTTAGGCAGGTTAATACCATTGAGCCTTGAGGACTCATTTACAAGAGAGACTTGGTTTTAATACAGTGTTATATTAACAATATTAATACACTGATATTAATACAGTGTTCTACTTGAAGACCATTTGGTCAACGTATAGCATTATTGTGGATTATTCTTTGAGATCTAGCACCAATCAAAACATATCATTATTTCCTAATGTTGGGGTTTGGACCTCATGAAGCAGACGTGGGCAATATATGGCTCGAGGGCCAAACGTGGACACTGAAATATCTCTATGTGGTCCCCAACATCCTTAACTGAAAATAAAACAACTTTTAAATAAGTTGATGCAAAACCTGCATTTTATCAATGAAATTCAAGGAACTCTAAATTAAGCATCTTGGACAAATACATTAAAAACCTTTGGTTAAAAAGGCTAAAACCATATTTTTAGTGAACTTTTTTATGTTTTAATAAAAAAAATTATTTTGCATATTCAAGCTAGCGAATATATTTTCACAAGATAAACTTTACAGGGAGTTAGTCTTACATCCTAAATATTATTGTGGAAACACATTTTTATCAAGCATGCTAACTACTATGCTACAACAAGAAAAAGACTGAAAAAAGTCTCCAAGGATATTTGTTTTAAAGAAAATTTATTTTCTAATTCTCTAAGAGGCCCTTAGATTCCTTTCATTTGATTAGGCCCTCTGGGAAAAATGTTGCCCACCCCTCCCGTAAAGAGTGGGTTTTGAGATGGTATATTGTTGTCATAATTTAAACAAACTGTAGTCAAACTGGTTTAAAACTTTAGTTTTAATATATCTGAGAATGTTTGTGTTCTTATTAAATCCTTCTTTAAGTAGCCTTGTAGTCATTTTTGTCTCTCTAAGCAGCAATCGGTAGTGTCACATCACATGGGTCAGAAGGTGAACTGTTTAGGAGTTACAGTTCCAACCATCATCACTTCATGGGAACAATGGTGCCAAATCTGCCTTCAAGTTCACGAGTTTGTCATCTAATCATATAACCATTCAACATTAAGTTCGGCCTGTGGGAACACATCTGCATGGCCCAAAAGATCTCCTGTTAACGTCCCAGTACCAAACTGCCAAACAACACCCATAAAGGCTTCAAATTTGTTCCCTCGCCAATCAGAGCTGTTTTCACAACAGACTGTTCCACTAAGAAGCAGCTGTTATTTTCGTTCCCTCAGCCAGGCTTGTCTATATTTTTATTTTATCTTCCAACATGATATGATACACTATACTTTATCACACTTTAGGGAATTTAGCAATCTCTAAATGTTACAACAAAGATACATGCATCCATAATCATCAGACTTCCCCCACTTCCTCCTTGCTATTATCATTTATCGCTGTGATTGAAAACCACTAAATTGTTGGCCAATGTTTAAAACTGGTAGTTTGACCAGAAATTTTAAGACCAACAAAACTATGAAAAAGTAACAAGAACAAAACACAAAGTTAGTTCAAGAGAAAGCAGGAAAAACAAATTATTCACTGCAGTATTAAAGAGACCGCATGACAAACTCATTATTATTTTAGGAAGATGACTAGTAACGACATACCGTACTGACTTTTTGTTGAACATAATTGAAACATTAAATGTAGCAACCATAATCCTAAGAGTCCTGTTGTGTTATACTTGCTGCATAAACCGAACAAGTCCATTTCTGGCTTTTGTGGACCGTTGCAGGGTAACTTGGTAATTTGGTATGCGGCGGGCTACTGCGTGGCTTTGGCCCACATCAGATAAAACACTTAAACAATTACTGTCTTATCTGCTGTGGTGGGAGAAGAGCTTGTGGCCTCATTATGACCAGATTAGACAAAGAATCAGTGATTCACTCACTCTTCAGTTCTTACTGTCAGCCCATCGGGCCCTCAGGTAACTCTAACCACATCACAGACTTCACAGAGAAGGAGCCGGTGATAGTCAAACAGAACCAGCTCCGTGTCCAGAGTTAGGAACTCAACGACATTCATTATGTTGTTTCTTACATGTCATTGGGAAGCTGTTTTTTTTTTTTCTGGCAAAATACAATGAAAAAAAAAAGATAACGTTAAAACTTTTGTATTTTAATACAAAGTAGTTTGCCTTTAACTTATTTAATCGATTGCTTCATATACATATGTTCACATTTATAAGTAGAAAGGCTTTTGTAACATTCGTCCATCCATTATCTTTACCCGCTTCTTCTTTTTCGGGTCATACCATACCACTTTATTTATAAAGCACTTTAAACAGTGGCAGTGCACACCAAAGTCATGGGGGTCACTGGTGCCCATATCCAGCAGTCATTGTGTGAGAGGCGGGAGACACCCTGCCCAGGTTTGTTTGTTTGTTTGTTTGTTTATTGTTTGCACAAAAAGAAACAACACACATAAAAGAAAAGTAAAAATAAAAGTAAACAAAATGTGCAGGAGAGGTCATAAAAACCCTAATTGGGCTTACAAGCGCACCCCCCCTTCTAAAAACAATAAAGAAGAAAATCATAAAAGCTTTATACATAAACTTAAATCTTTCTTTAAACATACACAATTACATACCAAAGCAAAAGATAATAGTAGATATTAAATAAATTTAAATTGTCAAAAAAACAAACATTAAAATTATAAAATAAAATAGAATAAAAACTAATGTGTTAGAAATTCAATAATGTTTGTTTAAACTTTCTTTTAAATACAGATAATGTTGTACATGATTCACTTAATTGTTTCAAACTGTTCCACAGCACAACACCCTGATACATGAATGAAAATTTAGCAACAGTTGTTCTACAGAAGGGGATATGTAAATCACACCTCCTTCTTGTAGAGTATGAATAATAAGAAGAATTAAACTCAAAGAAATTATGAAAATATTTAGGTAAAGAAAGTGGAATACATATAACTTTATACATGAGGATTCCTGTTTGATACTTATTCACATCATAGATTGTAAGAATTTCTAATTTTTTAAAGAGAGGTGTGGATGGAGCTAAATAAGGAGAGTTAGTGACAATTCTTACAAAAGACTTTTGAAGTTTATGAATTGACTGCAAGTAAGAAGGATAGGTACTAGCCCAAATTAAATTACAGTAAGAAATATGGGGATAAATTAAACTATTGTACAAAGTCAACAAAGGTCTCCAGTCCATCACAGGGACACAATGAGACAAACGAGACAAACAACCATTCACTCTCTCTCACACCTAGAGACAATTTAAAGTTACCAATCAGCCTAACATGCATGTTTTTGGTCTTTGGGAGGAAACTGGAGTACCCGGAGAAAACCTGGAGAGAACATGCAAACTCCACCCAGAGAGGCCTCCCAGCCGGGATTCGGTCTGGCGATGTTCTCGCTGAGAGGTGGCAACTCTACCAACTGCGCCACCATGCCACCTGTTTTTGTAACATTTAACAATAAATAAAAATGGTTACCGTACTAAAAAACATTTGAAACAAAATGATTTCAATATTTCAGTAAAACCCTGGAATCCATTCGTGACACATTCCTCTGTGGTTTTAGAGTTAGGTGTTAAGTGCTGTTTTTTATTTTATTTTATCAGTGTTAAACTAAATACCAGGTACAGTATATATAAGTGTGACTGTTATTGATCATTTATTTAATTGCACATCAGATAAGAAAGAAGAATATTTTAATTTGCTTTTTGAATAAAAAAACACATAAGACATCAAATGTACTTTCAGTTTATTTGTTTAGCACATTTCAGCAACAAGACAATTCAAAGTGCTTTACATAATGAAAACTTTTTTAAGTACATTGCAGTGTCCTACTTTGTAATAAAGGAAAGAAAAGTTGGACTGCGGACTGAAATGAATGATGTTTAAGTTAATATTAGTCAAAGAGTCAAACTCTAAACAAGTAGGTGTTTAACTTTGATTTAAAAGATCTCGGGGTTTCAGCGTTCTTGCAGTTTTCCAGAAGTTTGTTCTAGATTAGTGGAGCATAAAAACTGAATGCTGCTTCTCCATGTTTGGTTTTGATTCTGGGGATGCAGAGCAGACTTGAACCAGAAGACCTGGGTCATCTGGAAGGTCAAAACAACAACAACAAATCTTTAATGTATTTGTATGCTAAGCCGTGCAGTGATTTCTAAACAGAAGTATTTTAAAGTCTATTCTCTGTGATACAGGCAGCCAGTGTAAGGACTTTCAGAGCATTCGTTACGTTACGTCTTTCTCGTGAAAAGTAAACTACCAAACTGCTGGTGAGTTTGTTGTTTATAGCAGAGCAAAAAGCAATTTCAGAAGTTTTGACTTCCTACTTCTGATGAACTGAGGTCAGCAAGATTTAGAGATTTTTCAAATAGATGTTTTGGTTGGTTGGTGTCAACCTAAGATGCTCAGAAACATTTTTCTTTTTCCTTAAACGTTCCTTTTTTTAATTTTTTTTTTTAGAAAAGTATATTAAGCTCAAAAGCAGGAGCTGTTTTGGGAAAGGGTACTGAAGTCTTCTCCTCCGTCTGTGACACTTTCTTTCATGTGACGAGATTGTAAGAAGGGGCTCCGAAACTGAACAATGGTGTTTGAAAGAATTATGAAATCTTAATGCGGTCTTTGTACTGTCAAATATACCACAATCCCTTTCTGAGACTGTCTCTCACACAGCTTTTTACTTTTTACTTTTTCTTTCCTGGCCCGTTCTTCGACTCACTGCACCCATCTCTTCCTCTCGTCTTCTGCAGGGCAGTGAGATCTGGCTGTCGGTTGTACAAGCAGCTCTGCTCAAGCGTGCCTTTACATTTCTTTTGGTGTTTGTCTTGCACTCAGTGCCAGACATAAATTAGTGTTGCGATTAGTTGGCTCTTTGTCCTCTGACAGCTATTGAAAGGCCCTGCTGTATTATTATTTCTTCAATCAACAAGCAGGAAGCTTTAGCATTTAGCATAGCTGTAAACTGTCATCTCCCCTGTGTTTGCTCTATATTAATACTCTTCACGTATTTGATTCACTTTCAAAAGTTACTGTGATTTCTGTCAAAGGGAGGACAGTGATGATAGTGACCACTTTAACCAGAACTGTGGCTCCTTGATAGGTAGCCACTCATCTACTGAGAGCCGTGCAAGTTTATAGGGATGCACAACATTGGATTTTTGGCCGATAGCCAATATGTTAAATCTTATTTGGCCAATAACCAATACCAATGTTTTTTTAATATATTTTCCTTTGTCAGAACATAGCTCTCTTATTTAAGCTAATTTGCTACAAAAATTGTGTAACAGCTGTAAGAGCTGGTGACATATTCAGTAACAGCCATATGGTTTGCATAGCACTTTAACTTGTGTTAAATGTTATTTATTAGCATTAGTCACCTGCGATGCTGTCTCACTTGTGGAGGCTTGTTCCAGGTTCCTATAGCTGCAGTGTGGATCCTCTTGTGCATGAAGGACAGCCTTTTAAAGTTCAAAGTTTTTGTCTATCCATTGTGCTGTAAGACTAATCATGCTAATGGGGCTAACATGACGTCCATAAGTCTGTGGTAAAACTCACCCAAGCGCTCTCGGCTATAGCTTCTCAGTGACGTTGGAAATGATGGCTTGTAACTCGGGTAAGGCTATATCAGAAAAATATCTCTGACTGGGGATGATGTAGTGAGGCTCAACATAGTCCAAAAATCTTTGGAATCCAATATCCTCAATGAAAAAGAAAAACTTCCACACCGCCGACATTTTGACTTCTTCCTCTCCGCCATGATCAGATCAGGTAGGCATGCGTGACGTCATCACGTTGTGCTGGCGCTGAAGGCATCCTTGTCACTGGGTTGTCATAAAAACAGCATATTTTATATCGGTGGGTTATTTTGATGGAATGGCCGATGTCCAGTACTTAACTTTAATGCTAATATTGACCGATACCAATACCATGCCAATATTGTGCATCCCTATTATTTTATCTATACTGTATTATGTGAATTCTGGTACTTTCATAATATTTGTGAATGCTTAATGAAATCTTGCTTCTTTCCTTCATGAATCACCATCATCTTCACATGTAACGTTTAGCCTTTTTGGAGAAACTTTGAATTCTCATGTTGGATCAACTGGGGTCGGCATATTTCCTCTCTTGTATACATAAACGACACAGATATCAACTTGTGATTTTTATTACACTGTCAATATTAAAATTTCCAGTTAATAAACTGTGTTTTGTTTACATTTTCTGAACAACGTATATTACACCCATTTAATACACAAGTTTTGTCTAAATTGTTCAAATTATTTTAGTAGCTCTGATGAACCTTTCAACATTTGATTAAAATTCATGACTATTACATAAAAAAATAAGGCATTCTTGAAAGGATGCATATCACCCGCCTCCTTGCATATAGGCAGAGATGCTTCTGAATCTGTTAGTACTTGTAGAATGTATTGAGGATGACTCTCAACTACTACCATTCCAAACTGTGTCTCAATGTCTGGAAAAAAAATTACTGGGTTATTACCATCATTGTGTTGATGAACGTTGATTAGATATGGTGGCCAGCTTGACTCAAAAAAGGTAATAATTTGTAAAGGCATAGCCAACAATAATTACTTTCTGAATTCATAAAAATTTCCCCAATAGTTCAAGAGATATTTTGCTAACAGACAGAGTTGAGTCCACACACACAGGCATGATCACCCTCATAAAACAACTAAATTATCCTTATCACTTGTACCTCAATACTGATGCTGAATCCTAAATATTAAAGTGTGATGACGCAAACTTAATGCTCACCAGGTCCAGTTTTGGCCAAAATATAAAAGAAACCTGTACCTGCTTGTATGTTTTCCTTTATTATTATGAATTTGCCAACAATCACTACTGTGTCAACATACTGAGTCGTAGAGTTGTGTGCAAAGTGTAAAACCATATGTATTACTCTGGGATTAATTTATTAACTGTATTACATGTACTTGTAAAAAAAATAATGCAATACTTTGCCATACTGTACATCAAAATTTACATAATAGTTTGTATTAGAACAAAAATAAACAAATGTGCTCTGCTGAAAAGATGAAAAAGTCAGCCATGAACATGTTTGAACCTGCAGAGTGTGATAAATATCTGATTTGTTTTCACTCCCTCTTCATTTAGACCATGCTGACTGCCATCTCGATGAGCGCCATCGCTACCAATGGAGTCGTGCCAGGTGAGTGAGCAGACGCCAGTGCCGCACAGTCATCACTGTTTGATGCTGTCCGCTTCTAAAATTGTATTTTCGCTGATTGCTTTTGGCACATCCCTTTCAGCGCAGCTTGATATAACCAGAAACATTAGGAGCGTCAGTCTAGGGGGAAGCTGTGCACTCGAACTCTGTCGTCACGCATTATTTACACAAAATAAACCATCAGCCAAATGTCTGTCATTAAAATCTGAATTTGCATGCCTGTATTTCTATGTAACGTAAACATTCAGTGTGGCTAAGTTTTGTAATGTGGGTTAGATAGTAATGATGGTCTTAGCAGTTGTGCTTACTTCAGGGGTCAGAGAAAATTACAGGCTTGTAGAGGAGCGCACATCTGCAATTATAAGTGTCTGCATTATAGCTGGTAACAGCCTCTATGCTGCCACAAAGGGCTGATTAAGGCCTAATTATTTATGCTCAATTAATTAATTTACACATGGTGCCACACAAATACAAAAAGTACTGAGCTGAGCTAAAACAAAGCTTGTAACGGCATAGCAGAGTTATAATTAGTACTACTGGAAAGCAATGAAAACTGTTGTATAAGTGTAGTAATGTTTTCGTTTGTATATTGTATGTTTTAATGACATAAAAAGGTCAACTTTCTATAAAAAGTCAAGTTAAATTAACCACTGTGGTAATTGTAATGTTACACACTTTAGAAATGCTTTGTCTGGTCCTGTATTTACGTGCACTCTCAGGTACATTTTTATTTGAGATTTGTAAAACAGGGGTCGTTGATCTGTTTCTGCAGATCGCTGCAGGCGGCACAAAAAAGTTCTGACTTACTGATTGAAGTGAACTAAATAAAGTTTTATCATTTGTGTCCAACTCAAACGGAAAGAAGTTAGACATACTTCCACAAGCAAAATAATAATAATGATAATTACATATTTTGAGTTTTTATGTAGGCCTATCTCTATATTGAGTATTGCATGTGATGGGGAGTGGTGGCACAGAGGCTAGAGAAGGCCTGTGATTGGAAGGTCACCGGTTCAACTCCCCGAACCAACAACATGAAAATATGAGTGGGAACGGTGAAACACCCACACCTGCCTCCTTCCTCTGCCCCACTCTGAGCCCTTGAGCAAGGCCCTTAACCATGCGCGTAGCGAGGGGGGGTTTGGGGGGTTCGAACGAACCGCCCACTTTGCCAATGAAGTCCCATCTAGGGATTTTATGAGGGGCAGTTCATTTTAAGGAGAAGTTGACCAGGATGAGGCAACACGCCTCAGTAGCTCACTGGAAACGCTTTGGGTTGCCACTCCAAACCTTATCTAGACCAAGTGGGTTCGATTCCCACTTGGTATAACTTTTTTTTTTGATTATTTATTCATTCCAGATTAAAAAAACACAAGAAAACTATTTACAAAACAACAAGAAATAAAACAATACATGACATGAAAGGAAGCAGAAGAAGAAAATAATCTTATTATATCTGCCCCTTCTCAAACAATTTTTTTTTCAAACACTCGATTCAAACAACTTATTTTACATTTGTCTTTTATTGGATTAAAAAAAGGAGTTAATATGCCTGTGGTTAACACATTGTTCTTTTTTTTTATCCAATAAAAGACAAATGTATAATATGTTGTTTGAATCGAGTGTTTGAAAAAAAACATTTGTTTGAGAAGGGGCAGATATAATAAGATTATATTCTTCTTCTGCTTCCTTTCATGTCATGTATTGTTTTATTTCTTGTTGTTTTGTAAATAGTTTTCTTGTGTTTTTTTTATCTGGAATGAATAAATAATCTAAAAAAATAAAAATAAAGTTATACCAAGTGGGAATCGAACCCACTTGCTCTAGATAAGGTTTGGAGAGGCAACCCAACGCGTTTCCAGTGAGCTACCGAGGCGTGTTTATCTTTCAAGGTCCACATTTATTTTAAACGAACCACCCCTCATAAAATTCTGGCTACGCCC
>JBBPBX010012192.1:0-41157 GCA_038048925.1 Garcialebias charrua | reverse complement strand
TTTTCGTTGACGTAACGCTGACGTAAATTTTTCGTTAACGCCCCCTTTTTTCATGACAATAATGAAACGGTAACTAAATAATCATTGCTCTTTAATGATTAAAACGTGACGAAATGTGTGTGAGTTTTCGTTAGACGAGACGAGACTGAACGAAAATGTTTCGTTCAATCAATAATTTATATTTCTGCCCAAGTGCCCATAATTATATTCTGTGTCGGAAAGTCAGCTGTTTGGTCACGCCCATCACCGCAGTGTTGATGCAGCATGGCCACGTGCTGCGCGCTCACCTGTGACTTCCTTTTCAAACTGGACCATGGAAGATCCTGCAGCAGCATGTTGCACGAAGGGGCTCGGTCGGTGGCCGGCCGGAAAAGATTAATGGACTTATTTTGTATTTAACCCAACTGTGAGAAGAGAAGAACCGAATGTATGTATTTTTTTTATTTATAAATCCTGTCCTTGTTTGAAGCTGTTTGGTTATAGCTGCTGTGTGGCGTGGGTCAGGTTCTGGTTCTGTTTGTTTGGACTCACTGCTGCTGACTTGTCACAGAATAGCGCATTCACGTTTGACCTCCGCGTCAACTTTTTGCCTAATAAGCTCATTTATAAAACTGCGAGGAAGTGCTGTTGTGTGTAGTTATTGCATTTGAAGCGGGTAAACAAGCGTATGCTGTCAGAAACTATTTCTGCTCAGTGGTTTGGTGTGTCCAGGATCTGCTGTGGACCGAACGGTTCGAGACGGTTCAGAGAGAGTCCGTCATTGTTTTCGACAGTTGAATCGCTGTGTTGCTGAGCGTTGATCTTAGTGTAACTGTAGAAAGTGATTTGCTATATTTCAGAATTTTACTCCTCTGTTTTTTTATGTGTTGAAAAGTCCGGAAACTTTTGCTAACTGATAGCTACTTTCTGTTCAAAATGGCCGTGGCGTTTGTTTATGTATTGTGATTGGTTGTCGGGGCTGTGTAGAGACACTGTGATAGGTCAGAGGGAAAGAACTACAACTCCCATGACTACTTGAGTTAAGAACTCAGCCGTGACTCACAAGCACACTCACCGGAGAAAAAGCCGTTCTTTTTCTTCAGAGAGTAAATAAATGAAGTTATTTCAGCGTTTGTCACATGCAGGTACAAAACTCATCCAAAAAGTGGATTTTTATCGTGTTGTTCAGTAACCATCGTGATTAAAATAAAAACTACCTCTCCCTTCGAGATGATGACTGGTCGACAAAACAGCTGACTTGATTTATAATAACTGCATAAAGTATTGTCAGATAAATTCTATAATCTTCAGTGACAAACTCAGTGCTCCATTTATTATTATTTTGATTTGGATTATGAATTGTGCAATAGAATAACGAGCAAAAAATAAAAAAAATAGACTTTCTGAACTATAATACAGATACAATTCCCTTCTTTTTCATTTATTCATTTTTTTTACCCAGTGTCATTTTCTTTTTGGCCTTGACAACCCAAATATTGTGGACTTGAACTTTTTTTATCGGCTGTCATGCCTGCAAAAGTGAAAATAATATTGTGACAAATGAGGCCTGATCCACCCACAGATGTAATCCTCTTTGACGTGACCCAATCTCATTTAAATGGGGGGCTCTCTTTTTTCACTAAGTGCAGATATTTCTGTCGTTCTGTGGAGGACGTGTGAAGCGATGCAGGCAGCAGTGTGTTATGTTTTAATTGGTTATCTATAGTGTTTATTTATAACATTTCAAAAACACTTAACAATTTCAGACCTAACGTTTTGCACAGAAATTAGATGGAAGTCAAATTTCCTCTAATCTTTGAACAATGTATGTATAGAAAGATGGTTCAAACAGCCATTTACCAACACAGGTTGGTCATTATATTTATTATCTGCGACGTTTTTATGTCTATATTCTGTGTTTTACCTTCATTTTGTATGTTGCCTATGTGTTGCCTGTTTGTTCAACATACTTTAAAGTTGCAGTATGTAGCTTTTTTTATAAACATATTTCTTCTCTCTGTCACTATTTTTTGACAGAGTGATGTTAAACAGGTAATCTTTGAGAAATACTATATTCCTCTGGCGTCTCCCGGTGGTTAAAATAGCATTTATAAAAACCAGAGCGGGCCGTGTTTGACCAGCCAATAAAAACAGAGTTATTTTCATGAACGAGCTTCCCCCGCCCTCCCCCCGCCTCTCCCAGCTGCAGCGCGCAGCCGGGCACGCTCCCGTCTCAAACAGTAGCTGTTTCAAGATGGCGGAGGTGGCGAGAGCTTCGAGTGCTCAAAGGATTGCCAAGCGATGCAGAGTTAGCAACTTTCCTGCTTGAAAAGTAAGTGTCTTTGCTTGAATCATGTGATAGCGCAAATGCCATGATATTATCTACAACAGGCTAAAACCGTTTTCCGGCCTACAGCTGACGTGATGCTAATGGCAGCAGCTAACTCATTCAACCTCAGTATTGTTTTGATACGTACATTTAGTTATCCTAACTTATTGTATTGTGGATCAGCAAGCAGATATGATGAAAGTACTGTAACTGTGCTGTCTGTGTAAGAGATGCATGATCACAACAACTAGCAATTAGCATATTGTCTGCAGATCATTTGGTGTTCATAATCTAAAAGTCTGTTAGTTGTACTACACAATATATGTTGTTGATGCATACATCTCAACCTCTTTGGACGTTTACCTGTATAAAGGGCCTCAAAAATTATTAATTTTTGGAATAAAATCTGTAAAACTTGCGGTGGGGTGGACGAGTTTGCTGCGGACATGAGCATGCAGTGAAGCAGGATGAAAGGAGAGCATAAAAAGTTCAAATTTTACTTCTAGCAGCAGAACAGGATGGAAGATGGCTGTTTGATGCTATTTTTTAAATCATCCTAAATGCTTTGATATGTTAGATAAATTTGTCATTGTGTGATAAATGTGTTGAAAAGAATATCTGATTATTGTTTGAACTACATTATATGTTTTTATGCAGAGATGATGACTTTGGGGAAGGTCTCAGAAGTGAATTTGGGGAGACTCCCATTCAGGTTTTGGAAACAAGGTAAGTAAGGGGAAACCGTATTTATGTCAAGATTATTTTATGGTTTGCACTGCAACTAATATAACTGTGATCATAATATTATTACACAATTTTAAAATGTAGATGGTAAGGTTGTATGTCTAATATTGTTTATGAAATGTATTTCCACCAGATATTACGGTAGGCAGAAACAAAAACCAAAGTTTAATAGTTGTTTTTATATAATCCATCCATCCATCCATCCATTTTCTTCCTCTTATCCGGGGTCGGGTCGCGGGGGTAGCAGCCTAAGTAGGGAGGCCCAGACTTCCCTCTCCCCAGCCACTTGGAGCAGCTCCTCCGGGGGAATCCCAAGGCGTTCCCTGGCCAGCCGAGAAACATAGTCCCTCCAGCGCGTCCTGGGTCTTCCTCTGGGTCTCCTCCCGGTGGGACATGCCCGGAACACCTCACCAGGGAGGCGTCCAGGAGGCATCCTAACCAGATGCCCGAGCCACCTCAACTGGCTCCTCTCGATGTGGAGAAGCAGCGGCTCTACTCCGAGTCCCTCCCGGATGACTGAGCTTCTCACCCTATCTCTAAGGGAGAGTCCAGACACCCTGCGGAGAAAACTCATTTCAGCCGCTTGTATCCGAGATCTCGTTCTTTCGGTCACAACCCAAAGCTCATGACCATAGATGAGGGTGGGAACGTAGATCGATCGGTAAATTGAGAGCTTTGCCTTTTGACTCAGCTCTCTCTTCACCACGACAGACCGGTACAGCGCCCGCTTCACTGCGGACGCTGCACCTATCCGCCTATCGATCTCACGCTCCAGTTTTTATATAATGTATTTCTTTATTGTTATGGCTTTTCTGTGCTGCAATTTTAGTGGACATAAAATTAGAATAATACAGATGCACAATATTGACAATAAATATCTTTGAAGCTTATTTTTTTTTTTTTTTTCTAACCGCGTCACAGAAAATGTACAACTTTATAAATTTAAGAATTTTTAAAAAGATGACTTAATTAAAATTCTGTGTTCATGTATAACATACACTTGCACTGAACGTACGTATTTTAGTGCGTGTTAAAAATATGATTTTGTCTATACTTTCGAGTTAGTCTCATTAACTTTTATTGAGAGAATTTATTGTACTGGTTCCCAAGTACATGTTTCTTTATTTCATGATCAAACTTGATTATTGTTGCTTTAATAAAATATGTAATGTGTTTCCTCAGTATCAATGTTAGTTTGTTTTTTACGTTTATATTTTTTTTGTTTCAGTATGTCTTCGCTAGACATTCACGACGACAATGATGAAAGTGACTTGTTATTGCATGTTCTCTCCGTGCATGCGTGGGTTTTCTCCGGGTTCTCCGGTTTCCTCCCACAGTCCAAAAACATGCATGTTAGACTGATTGGTAACTCTAAATTGACCCTAGGTGTGAGTGAGACAGGTCTCTCTTGTAAATGAGTCCCCGTGGCTCAACGAGGCTAGCCTGTATAAATAAAGGTTGAATGAATGAATGTTCTTCTTCCTCAGGTTGTCAGCGCTGTCCTGTTGATGATGATGGTGGTGGTGGTCCCACAGACAGCAGCAAAGCCACACAGGAAGTCCTTTGAAGGTTTAGCAGAAGAAACGGTCCCTCTGCGTTTGGACCCAAACAATTTAGTTCCCAGCCTAAAAGTCAGTTCTTTGGCCAGCGACTCCATCTCACCGTGGACCTACAAGTGAGGCTTCAGCTCCTCAGTGTGTTGTCCTTCATGAAGCTCAGAGTCCTGTTAACAGTTTTCGTCTCCTCTCTGTCCTCAGCATCTCCAGGGATGACAACATGTTCCCTCATGCGCTGTCGCAGGCTCACTGTTTGCTCAAAACCTGCCTGGACCACCAAGGACTGGAGGACGGGGGCCTGGAGTCCCGTCCCATTCTGCATCAGGTGCTGGTTCTGAGGCGAGTCAAGACGCCAGGGCCAGGCACAGCTACCACTACCGCCTGGAGTCCAAACTCATCTCAGTGGGTTGCACCTGCGTGAGACCGAAGGTGATCAACCAGCACTGAGGACTGACCCATGGAGACCAGATGAAGACCATCTCCACGCGGGGTGTCCTCCAAAGATCTGTGGCAGGGTGTGGCCTTGGGGCAATTTCAATCCCAAAAATCCTCAATTAAAAGAAAAGAACTTTTAAACGAGTTGATGAAGTTTATCAATGAACCTTAATTTTTTTATTTATATATACTGTATATATATATATATATATATCATTCATTCATTCAACCTTTATTTAGTCAGGTAAATCTCATTGAGCCTCGAGGGCTCATTTACAAAAGTGACCTGCTACTAACTAAAGAATGATGAACAGCAATGGTAGAATTTCTGTTCATCATTCTACATCATATATATATATATATATATATATATATATATATATATATATATAGTATATATATATATATACTATTGTAAGGCTTAAGAGTGTCTTCATTGGGTTTATCTCACACAATGTTAAAATGAATAGTTTGGGTGCAAAAGTTTCATTATACAGAGTCAAATACCTGAACAGTATCGGATCGGGAAAGTATTGGTATCGGTCGATACTGAGTTAATAAGTATCGGTATCGGATCGGAAGTGAGAAATGTGGATCGGTGCACCCCTAATATAGACTGCCCACCAGGTCACGTCTGCACATGCACCCAAGTACACAGTCAACACTATAGATATCTATATATAATGTATCGTCAACACAGGCAACCTGGAGCAGCTATGTTGTCTGTTTGGAAGTTCTACTATTTTAAAATGAGCAAAAGATCTCAACTTGTGTAAAGCTGAAGTAAGTCGTGGTGGAGCCACAACCAAAACCTTTAATACAACAACCCTTGTTCGCTATTTAAGAAATCGCCACGCAGCCAAGTGTGCAACGTTTGAAGCGAGCAACCAAGCTAATGCTAAGCTAAAGAAGCTAGCGCTATCAAAGAGCCAGTCGGTGGTTTTCACAGCTGCTGTTAGCTTTTATGAGCAACGAAAAGAGCAAAGCTTACCACGAGGAAAGTGATGGAGTTCATGGCATTAGACGACCAGCCCTTTTCAGTCGTTGAGGACAAAGGTTTTAGAAGCTTGATGCACGATATTATATGCCGAGGCGGAGATATTTTTCTGATGTTTCAGTACCGGAGATGTTCGGCCACGTTCTGAGAGACACCCGCAGCCTGCTAAAAGCTAATCCAAATACTCTCAGCTGTACAACAGACATCTGGACTTCTGATGTAAGTTTAATGTCCATGTTAAGTTTTATTGTACAGTTGATTGACGAACAATTCGAACGTCATCAAATACTCTAAACTGTAATCCCAGCCATCACTCAAACGGATTTTGGAGAGACAAGCCAGCACAGACCGTGGTGTGGGTAAAGCCAAAACTACGTTGCTGGAGGCTGTTGTGAGAAGATTCATCAAAATTGAGCATGATGAGCCCCTGTACAGCTTGGCTACTGCTCTGGATCCAAGGTAAGTAACTTTTAGCCTACTACTATATTTCAAGAAACATTTAAATTAAATTTAAAATAAACATTTCTTGATTGAAAATTTCTATCAAGAAATGTTTATTTTAAATTTAATGTACCGGTAAATGTTTTTTTTTTTAATTGCATGTAAATAAAGAAATGCATTTCTTTATTTACATGCAATTTAAAAATACTTTTAAAAATCTTTCTTTGTTTATGCAAAACAAGGTACAAGAATCGTTACTTCTCAGCAGAGGGGGGGACCAGATGCACACCTGCTGCAGGAACATTCTCTGAAGTGGGGCCTCCTGAGATGAATCTGCAGCAAAAAGGTGTACTGTTTGCAGTTCACGACAAAATCTTAAAGGAGAACATTGAAAAGGAGCAACAGCTGGCCAGCCCTTCAGCTATGCAGGTACAGAACTACCTGTTTCTTTCCTGTCGAAAGGGGCCAGGACCCATTGGTCTACTGGAGGATTAATGAAAATTGTTTCCCTCATCTTGCCTGAACCTACCTCTCTGCCCCATGCCCAAGCATTGAAAGCGAGCGCCTGTTTAGTTGGCTGGACATGTAGTAGATGAGAAAAGAAGTCACCTGTCTGGTGACAAAGCAGAAATGCTTTTGTTCATCAAGAAAAACCTGACGCATCAAGTATGTGACGCGGAGGGACCTGAGCCCAAGCGTTAATATATGACGAGTAGGGAATGAGGACATGTTGAACCTGCCACTAATGAAAAAATGACTGGAATACGTCTGTGAGGACAAACTTACCTGTGCGAGTGTTATTTCTTATTATCCACTGACTTGAAAATGTTACACATGCTGCATTATCTTTTTTTGTTTTTTAAATTTTTAAATGAAAATAAAAATTAATTTAAAATGTAACAAGTGAAAGAGTAAAATGAACTGATTTTTTTATGGTTAAACTTTGTTTACAATAAAGCGGTCGTGGCGTAGTGGTAATGGCAGTCGTCTCCCGATCGGAAAGTTGGCGGTTCGACTCCCGGGACCCGCACCATGTGTCGTTGTGTCCTTGGGCAAGACACTTAACCCTGAGTTGCTCCCGGTAGGACTGGAAAGCACCTTGCATGGTAGTCTGCCGCCACCGGTTTATGAATGTGTGTAGCATTCAATATATGTGTAGCACTTTGAGATTTTCAGTAATGAAAAGTGCGTTATAAATTGAATTAATTATTATTATTATTAATAAAGTAAGATTGGAAAATTTAAGGTACATTTTGACCTTTTCACACCTGAAAATCGGTATCGGAAAATCGGAATCGGCAGGTCAGACTTTCTAAAAATCGGTGATCGGCCAGAAAATCGAAATTGTTGCACCCCTAGTTTATGTGGAACCCTTAAAACAAACATTAAAAATAGGCCGAGATGGTGTAGAGGCAGGGCAGCCGGCTCAGGCCCGGAAGGTCCCGGGTTCGATCCCCGGTCACTGCATACTTCGTTGTGTCCCTGGGCAAGACACTTAACCCCGAGTTGCTTTCGGTAGGACTGGCAGCGCCTTACATGGCAGGCTACCGCTACCGGTGTATGAATGTGTGTATGAATGGGTGGATGGCTGGTACTATGAAGCGCTTTGAGGCCCCTCATGTCTGGGCAGCACGGTGGCACAACTAGCTGCTGCCTCTCAGCGAGCAGGTCCCCGGTTCAAATCCCGGTCCGGGGGCCTTTCTGGGTGGAGTTTGCATGTTCTCTCCGTGCATGGGTGGGTTTTCTCCGGGTGCTCCGGTTTCCTCCCACAGTCCAAAAACATGCATGTTAGGCTGATTGGTGACTCTAAATTGACCCTGGGTGTGAGTGAGACAGACAGGTCCCTCCTATAAATGAGTCCCCGTGGCTCAACGAGGCTAGCCTGTATAAATAAAGGTTGAATGAATTAAAACCTCCTCCAAGCTTGAAACAAGGACAATAATCAGTAAGATCCCCTCTGTGCAAAATCCAGTTCCATCCATTTGGCTCAGTCTTATAATATGTCCCCACCTCCTTACAGATAGATTCCAGTCCAGTTCCCCCTCCCGTGTAAATAAACCCATTCTGTCTTTACAATGAATCCTAGTGAACTTTTTTGGTCCTCTGGTGATTTGAGCCCTGTTAAGCTAGTGAACACAAGGTTCAAGATGACTTCATTCTCATTTGCATCACAAGTGGTACATGAGGTGATACATTTACCAGTAGGTATGTTTGCTCCTTCTGAAATCCACAATCATCTCCTGTTGTGAAGGTTGTTCTTCCTGCACCACCTCTGCAGGTGTTCCACCTCCTGTCTGTAGCCAGATTCATTGTTGTTTGTGATGCATCCAACCACTGCTGTATGGTTTGCAAACTTTACAATATGACAGCCTGGATGGGTTGGAGCGCAGTTATACTGTATGAGCAGAGTGAACAGAAGGAGGCTCAACACACAGCCCTGAGGGGAGCCAGTGCTGAGGATTATGGGGGAAAAGTAGAAGTTGTGAATTCTTACGGACTATGGTCTGTTAGTTAAGAAATCCAGGACCCAGTTGCATAGGGAAGGGCTTAGTCCTAGTGTGAGTAGTTTGTCCATCAGTGTCTAGGAGATGGTATTGAACGCAGACATCAAGTTCACAAAGAGCATACAGCTGTAGGGGTCCTTATGCTCCAGGTGGGTGAAAGCAGTGTGGACCACAGAGGAGATGGCATCCTCTGTTGATCAATTCTTGTGGTATGTGTACTGGTGAGGGTCCTCGCTGATGTTGATGGTTGCTTTGATGTGGACCATGACCAGTCTTTCAAAGCATTAATGACTATTGGAGTGAGGGCTACTGGCAGGTAATCCTTCAGACCAGTCACTGCAGAGCTCTTAGGAAGTGGGATGATGGTGGCAGTCTTCAGTCAGTTGCCAGGGTGAGGAAGGAGTTAAAGATCGTCCAGCACCTCGCAGAGCTGATCGGCACAGTCCCTCAGCACCCTCCCTGGGATGTTGTCTGGGCCAGTGGCTTTGTAAGGATTAATCCCCATGAAGGTCCTCCTTACCTCTGCTGAAGTCACACGGAGGAACTCCTCTTCAGGTGAGGTGAGTCTGGTGTTAGGTGGTCTATTTGGATCTTCATAGTGGGAATAGAACCTGTTAAGAGCATCAGGCAGTGATAGGTCCCTAGGGCATTGTTCACCTCTGCTTGTATGCACTTCTGCTTTTAAACACATCAATATGACACCATAACTTGAATCAACCTCGTACTTTACAGTGGTATGGAGATGTCTGATTTTTATTTTTGTCCGTCATTGTGGTTGCATAATAGATTGAAAGATCTCATAATCAGCTTGCACAAAATATCTATTGGTAAATTAAAACAAAAATGGTAATTGAACATTTCAAACATTAAAAATAGGCCGAGATGGTGTAGAGGCAGGGCAGCCGGCTCAGGACCGGAAGGTCCCGGGTTCGATCCCCGGTCACTGCATACTTCGTTGTGTCCTGGGCAAGACACTTAACCCCGAGTTGCTCCCGGTAGGACTGGCAGCGCCTTGCATGGCAGGCTACCGCTACCGGTGTATGAATGTGTGTATGAATGGGTGGATGGCTGGTACTATGAAGTGCTTTGGGGCCCCTCAAAGGGGGCTGGAAAGCGCTATATAAGTAAGCTCCATTTACCATTTACCATAAATTATATAACAGTGTGGCAAATGACAATTGGACTTCTGAAAAGTGTCACTGGGGAGAGGAATGTCTGGGTTTCTCTCCTGGACCGTGGTACACTGATGTCCATCACTGAGGGATTTGAATACTGAATGTCTGTAGTTTTGGAGATTGGTTTACTGGACTGGAAGTGAACAGAGAATGCAAGTAAATCTTAATTATTTTTGTGCATGAAATTCAAATGTGTAGGAATTACACGCTGTATAAGAACAGGTGAGTTTTTTTCTTTTTGTTTTGAGGTGGTGCAGAGTGACATCCTGACGAGTGGAGGGAACAATTTTATCCAGCACCGTGCACAGTGATGGAGCCAGGGGCTGTCCTGGGCAACAAAGATTAATCTTTGTTCTCTCCAAGATCCACACAAGTCATTTAAGAAATCTATACTTTTAAGCAATAAAAAAATCTAGAAAGAATAGTTCCCTCAAATGATAGGGGTGACTGGTTTATGGGGGCCATGTTGGATTTTGACATGGCAACCAAAATTTTTAATGGAAACTGTATTAGCCCTAGATGCAGTCACACACCAAAATGGAAGTTGGTATCTCAATAACTGTTCATGCTATTGTCCTCACAATATACACGGACAGACGGAAGGATGTACAGACTGAAGATTATTTTTAAATACCCCTTCTCACATTACATAATATAATGTAAAATAAAATGATAAAGCACTGACTATTTGTAAATATGTAGTAGAGTGCTGTATGAATGGGTAAAAGAGGGCACAGATTGTAGTGTAAAGCACTTTGAGTATCTTGATCTGATAGAAAGGTGCTATATAAGTACAGTCTATTTATCATTTTCAAGCAGCACCAATAAAACCAAAAAGCTCTTTACAATCACAACCAAGGTTTTATAAATGCCCAGGTTAATGCTGAAAATGTAGTTTAGTGCAACATTTATGTCATTAGCTGAAGATCTTTTTAAGAAGCTAAAGCAGAGATTTTGTGTCCACAGGCTCATTTTATACTGTACACTCCACAAAAGTAGGCTTTGGTGTTCAGAAGTGAAGAAATCATGAAGTCAGACAAGTTCACAAGAAACTTGTTTCGTCTTCCAGAAAATTGAGACTGGAATGGAGGATCACCTTTCAGAATGACAATGACCTCGAGCATACTGAAGGAATGGTTGAGTGGTTTAAATGGAAACATTTTAAAGTCTGTGAGGAGGCAGGTGAAAGCCCAGACCTTGATCGGATGGAGAATCAAAGTCATGTCTTAATTATTAGTGTACCAGCAGAATTCACCCACTAGATGTGCCAGATATATAAAAATATATATATATATATATATTCCAAGAGACAGGCAGCTGTGTGCTGAAATGAGCTTCACACAATACAGTAGAAAATACATAAACACATTTGGTACTTTCAGAACGGTGGTCAAATCAACCAATATATAATTAATTATATAATTCAGGTCACCAAATATGCTGTTTTGTTTTTGTTTTTGAAAGTTTGAAGTCTAAAATGTGAGTTATTTTTAGAATAATACAACACAAAGATAATTATTACTTAAGCTTTTACTAAGCATGTTCCAGTTAGAAGAGTACACAGACCTGCTAACAACAATGAAAAATGTTTTCAATCAGGATTTTACAAATTCCTAGTCTGGGTTTACTGAGGAAGTTTGTTCTTCAGCATCAAAGCTGAAAAGGAAGCCATTGTGTCTCATATTTAAAATTAAAAGGGATTAGCAGAAATGCTTTTTCATTTCAAAGTCAAGCAGCATTTTTTGACTCATAAATAAAATTTAAAATGAATAATCCAAACTGCATTTTCATTTTCTTCTTCGAGACTGCTCAATTTGTAAATTAATTAAAATGATAAATAAAATATCATTTAACATTTAATTTTCAAAATATGTCCTAGTAAAAAGGGACCAAAATTCATTTTGAAATGTCAATTTTGAAAATTAAAATGAAATAGCAGAAATGCTTTTCCATTTCAAAGTCAAGCTGCCTTTTTTGTCTCATAAATAAAATTTAAATTAAATCATTTTCATTTTCTAAATCAAGACTGCTCATTGTGTAAATTAATTAAAAAGATAAATAAAATAACGTTTAACATTTAATTTTCAAAACATGTCCCAGTAAAAAGTGACCAAAATTCATTTTGAAATGTCAATTTTGAAAATTAAAATGAAATAGCAGAAATGCTTTTTAATTTCAAAGTCAAGCTGCCTTTTTTGTCTCATAAATAAAATTTAAATTAAATCATTTTCATTTTCTAAATCAAGACTGCTCATTTTGTAGCAGAGCTCCAGAGGAAACTAAGAACAATTTGCATTTTCATTTTCACTCTCAACCGTGCTCAAAGTGTAACATTAATCAATCTCAGTTGGCAATTCCAATTGGCTGCTTCACAACGCCCACTGAATCACTGATTGGCTGTTTTAGCATCAGGCAGAGTTTTAGACAGGGACAGGAAAGTGTCCTTCTGCCGCTGCTTACAGATGTCTCCCTCCAGTGCACGTGCACACACAGCTGCTCCGCTGCAGAGGCTGCAAAGCTATACAGTATATGTTAGTGTTACTGAGTTTAATTTCTGTTAATAACTGATTGATTACAAATCAGTGTCTTCTACATGAGCGTAGCCAGGATTTTCTAAGGGGCGATTTGTGAAATGCAAAACTGGAACTATAACATGTAACATACCTGGTAGTCTAATGGTTAGAGTGTTGGGTTTCAGTTCTAAGCATTTTCTTGAAGTGAGTTCGAATCCTACTCGTGACAACTTATTTTAGGTTCGTCTTTTATTGGAGAAAAAAAGAAGGAGTTTGTGTTTATGCCTGTGGTTAACACAAACTCCTTTTTTTTCTCCAATAAAAGACAAACGTAAAATAAGTTTTCCCGAGTGGGATTCAAACTCACGTCAAGAAAAGACTTGGAATTGAAACCCAACGCTCTAACCACTGGACCATCAGTTATGTTGCTTAATGAAGTTCCAGTTTTCTATTTAACGAATAGCCAAAGGTGGGTGCCAGACCGCTGGGGAGCGTTAAAGCGCTAATCCGCTTACAGTGGACCTAAACTTTTTGTCAGCGTTTTTGTGGATTGACTAACTTTTATAATACATAGTTCCCATGTGATGTCAATCTATGGGTTGTCCTGTTTGACCCTCCCACAGGAAGGCTAAGCAGCAGTTGAAGCGCATTCTAATGGATGTCCATTTTTCACGTTGTTTTTTTTGTTAATTTCTAATTAATTGCAATGGTTACTTTGTGTTGTGTCAGTGGGTGTTCCAGTCGGGTAGACGTTTGGGCAACGCGCAGGTTTCACTTAATCAAAAAAAAAGTAAACGTGAAGGATTTATCTCATCGGAGAAACTCACAGCAGCCCCTCCTCTCTCTGAGTCTGGCTCGGATCTGCTCTGGAAGACGTCGTCCTTTTGGCCGGTAAACAAAATATTCTACATAAATCATTTTGTGAAACTATGTCAGAACAATGTTATGCCCCTTTTCCACTTGGTGGCCCGGGTCGGATGTGACGTCATATTTGCATGCCAAACGCGCGTTGGACAGCATTTCCACCTAACAGATGCGCGGCGCCGCGCCAAGATTCCGGACTCATCTCAGAGCAGGGTCCAGGCCGGCTGGCCCCGAACCGTGGGGAGGAGGCTGGACTGAGTTTGAGGAAGTGGCTGCCGCGAGGGAGCAAACACCGAAGGACTTTACAAGATTAACATGGTAAAAACAATTATTTGTATTTAAAATTATAGCAAACATGTGTCTTAAGCCGAACTATTCCTTAATAAATTCACGTTGTTGTCAAAACGGCAGGATTTAAAAAAGTAGTTTCGCCATGTGCACGCGCGCCCCCGCGCGCGCACGTGAGCCGTCTTTATTTCTATAATGTAGCTAAATAAACGCTTTAAAAAATATATTTCATAGCTGACGTTATATCAAGAGGGTGCTTGAGCTTAACAGTTCCTTAATAATTTCACGTTGTGGTCAAATCAGCTGGATTTAACAAAGTAGGTCGACACGTGCACATCACATGCACGCGCGGGTGGGGTCGATCGGCGTTCTTTCTTTTAAATGTAGCTAAATAAAAGCTTAAAAAATATATTTCATAGCTGGCTTTATACCACGAGGGTTCCTCAGGTTAACAAGTCCTTAATAATGTCACGTTGTGGTCAAATCTGCTGGATTTAAATTGATTTGTTTTGACTAATTCCAAACCTGTCACATGTGCTTCGAAAATAAATTATTAAAAAATCGAATTTTAATTCAAATAACTCCAACAGCTTACAGTATGCACATAAACATGTAGTGATTACACTGTGTTGGTTTGAAAAATATCTGCTTTGTGGTTTCTGAGATCTAAGATATGTGTTAAATACTAGTAGAAAAAAAAAGCTAGGTCGACACACTTATGTCTATAAAAAATCGAATTTTAATTCAAATAACTCCAACAGCTTACAGTATGCACATAAACATGTTGTGATTACACTGTGTTGGTTTGAAAAATATCTGCTTTGTGGTTTCTGAGATATTTGATATATGTATATATATCTTACATATATCTTATAAAATATATCTACATATAAAACAGTTTCTAGACTGAATTACCGGTAACCATGTTTTTCTTTTTTTTTACAGTTAAGACGAAGAAGTCAACACCAGAATTTATCAACTTGTGTCTTCTGGAGGAAGCACATGAGACAACAGGAAAAAAATCATTTAGGTGGATGCAGTATTTATTTTTGTGCTTTTTTCACTTCTTAGTTTTCATAATAAACATTTTATTTCTTAAGTGGTGTCATTGAACAATAATTTCCTAAACATATTTTACAATGTTAAGTGTGTACAGTATAGTGTTTGTTTAAAAACATACTGGAAGTTAAGAATATTTTCCATTTGCATTTGACCTTTAAAGAATCATAAGAAAAAGATTATTAGATTTGAACAGCCATCCATCCATCCATCCATCCTTCCTGATGTCGTGTCATGAGTAGTGCAGCAGCTTTTGCCAGGATGCACAGATGTCAACATGAACCCATCCATCCATCCATCCTGATGTCGGGTTGTGGGTGCAGCAGCTTTTCCAAGGATGCACAGATGTCAACATGAACCCATCCATCCATCCATCCATCCATCCTGATGTCGGGTTGTGGGTGCAGCAGCTTTTCCAAGGATGCACAGACGTCGCCATCAACCCCGATGAAGCTGTTCTTGGATGCCCAAACGAGTTTCCTGATCAACAAACATTTAATTATTAATACTTTGTTTTTACGTTTAAAGAAACATGCTTTTAATGTTTATGGGACAGTTTAAACCAAATTATCCATTTGCATTTGACTTTGAATTATCCCTGACAAAATATTACCGTTTAAATTTAATGAAATACAAACATTTAATATTACAGGGCCAATTGAAACCTAATTAATTCCTAATCTGTACCTTACTGTAAAAATAGTTTAACTGATTACAGGGCAGTGTGATCAATGTGTTAAGCAATGTTAACAGGAACCTTGTGCATATATGAGAATAATCTTTATTATAAAGAAACAAAATGGAAAACACATGGGTTTAAAACAAGCTGAAAAGTCTATAAAGTAAGATCAGAGCATTAAATAGCTCAAGGGACATTACCGCCAACAGGTGGTGAGACAAGGTCCTGCAGGGTGTTCTTCTTCTAATGTTTAGTGGTGGCTAGTAAATAGCTTGAGGTAACACTACCGCCACCACGTGGTAGGACGAGTGAGATTCTACACCCCGCCCACAGAAGGGCTGCAGATAGTGAATGGAGACAAAACCTACATGTGAGCCGATCCTAACTGGAACAGACCGGACCAGACTGAGCCGCTCTGGGCCGGTAAGTGGAAAAGGGGCATTAGAGTACAACTGTCTGTGTGTTAGAGCTGTTTTTTTTTTTTTTCATTATTTAGCGACACCGTCTTGCATGCTGTGGCTAGCTTAGCATCTCGCTAACGGACAACGGCCTCCTCACGGTCCACCGGGACCGGCGGGGAGACCGTCCCAGTGGGAGAAGGAGGACGGGAGCCAAGTCGTGCGGGCGACGCGTCGGTCCCATGGGACGTGCCCCCGCGGCCGCGACGGATCCACGCCGTCCGACCTGAGCTGGAGGGACCCTCCGCTCCAGTGCTAACAACATGCTAACTTCCAACACGGTAACACTCAAGTGCTGGTTCTGGTCCGTGTTCAGCCTGGACTGTTTGTGCTGGCTGTGTGTTATTTTAGTTAAACCTTTTTTTAGCTGGTTAGATCTGATTGAGACAGTTTACACATCTTTTTTGGATTTAAAGCTGTGAAGCTCTGTGCTGTGAAGCCGGTGTGCTGTGAAGCCGGTGTGCGCTCTTTGTAGTAATTAAATAATTAATGATATCGGAGTAACTACTTTGTGACAAGTTGTCTGATTCGTCTGCCATGATTTCTTTCTCAAACTCATTTAACTCGACCACTGCCATTTTGCTCTTGTTCCTTGGTGAAGCTGTGGTAGCTCGTGTTTTTGTCCGTATAATTTGCTCTGGCTGTTCGCCATCTTGCCTTCTCTGCCTTCAGATGTGGTGCGAAAACCAGTTTGCGCATTACTGGGGGCGTGTCTGGGAACTATGTATTCATAAGCGGATTTGTGCTATATTTATTTAAAATGCAGTACCGCTAATAACTAATTATCTATCAGTAAAAACCAATAAACTTATTTACAAGCTCTTATGCTGCTTGTTTTACCTTTTTCCCCACCATAAAGAGCAGAGAGGAGGAAGGGTTGGAGGGGGAGGGGGGCAGAGCGGAGAACAGACTCGGATCTACCATGTAGGTAAATGATGCCGTTGCCTGGGGATCCCATCAGCATGGGGCCCCGGCCCCGCCGCGCCCCGGCCAGTCACCTACATCCCTAACATTGATCCTGCTTGTTAATGTACATTTAACATAAAAATAATTATAGTTACGATGAAAACGATCATTAAATACGCAATAAAAAAACGGTCGATTTCTTTATCCCCCTACTAAAAATGGACTATTCCATCTTGACATCTTCCGGGTCAGAGGTGAACTCAGGGGCTAATTCTGTGGCTAGCTGTTTGTGCTGCTGGGTACTTGGATAAATCCGCAGAGAACCCCGCTGTTTCAAGCCAAATTAACGTGGCCGGAGGATTTTATTGAGTGTTTTGTGTCGACCATTCGACGGTGAGTCGTTATTTTTATGTATTTTAGTTACTTTTCATTAAATCTGTTGACTACCTATAGACGCTAACTCTGTGGCTAGCTGGTTGGTTGCTGGGTTACTAATGGATAAATCCGCAGAGAACCCCGCTGTTTCAAGCCAAATTAACGTGGCCGGAGGATTTTATTGTGTGTTTTGTGTCGACCATTCGACGGTGAGTCGTTATTTTTATGTATTTTAGTTACTTTTCATTAAATCTGTTGACTACCTATAGACGCTAACTCTGTGGCTAGCTGGTTGGTTGCTGGGTTACTAATGGATAAATCCGCAGAGAACCCTGCTGTTTCAAGCCAAATTAACGTGGCCGGAGGATTTTATTGTGTGTTTTGTGTCGACCATTCGACGGTGAGTCGTTATTTTTATGTATTTGGGTTACTTTTATGTATAAATGCGGTGGCGACACACCCGTGTATTTGAGATTTAAAAGTGGTTTTAGGGATTAAAAGATCATTCTATTTTTTGTTAATTTCGTGGCCGAATAGAATATATGTACGTAAAGTATTAAATAAATCCTTTGATTTTTGTAATTTCATCCTTTTAGGATCATTTTTGTTACTTTTCAGTTGGCAGTGTAGTGCAAATATTGCATAAAGCTGCCGGCTGTATGTATGTATGTATGTATGTATGTATGTATGTATGTATGTATGTATGTATGTATGTATGTATGTATGTATGTATATATATATATGTATATATGTATATATATATATATATATATATTAGAGATGCTCGATATTGACTTTTTTGCCGATATTCGATATGCCGATATTGTTTAACACTTAATTTCCGATTACGATATTAACCGATATTACAAACCGATATTAAGGTGAAATTATATATCTCCTGTCAGGGACATTTTGTCTGCTTTATTGTGTTGCCCCACTGGATACATTCCATAGGCAAACAGTCTGTAGAAAATAAGAACCATTTCAACTGAAGTTATGGAAAAACTGCCATATTTATTTAAAAAAAAAACTTAAACAATAGGTTGGATCATGCTCTCCCTGAGATAATCCTGACAATACCCACTATAGCTAGGACAAATTTGACTTAACAAATAAAATTAAACATTGTAGCTGTAAAAGAGCTTGGAACATGTAATGTCAACTAAAATAACAAGTAAAATATACAGCCTACTATAATTTTTCATTGTTAAATAAAATGTGAATTATCGGGCTTTTGTTATCGGAAGAGAAACCGATACCGATATGTAGAGATTTTACATTTTTATGCCAATATCGGTCCGATAATATCGGTAGGCCGATATTATCGGACATCCCTAATATATATATATATATACATATATATATATATACATATATATATATACATACATATATATATATATATATATATATATATATATACATATATACATATATATATACATATATATATATATATAATATATAAATAGCGGATTAGATTAGCTTCCCCTAATTTTCATAAGACATTTGTGCTTTTGAAATTGTGGACCTAAAAAAATTAATAAGCGTTTTAGAAATTGTGGAACTAATTTTTTAATTAGCGTTGCCCACCACTGCGAATAGCCCTTTAGAAAATTCTGGCTACATCCATGTAAAATACGCTGATTTGTAATCAGTTATTAACAGAAATTAAACTCAGTAACACTAACATATACTGTAGGCTATATCTTTGCAGCCTCTGCAGCGGAGCAGTGCACGTGCACTGGAGGGAGATATCTGTTTAACCAAGCATCGGCAGCAGGACACTTTCCTGTCACTGTCTAAAACTCTGCCTGCTGCTAAAACAGCCAATCAGTGATTCAATGGGCGTTGTGAAGCAGCCAATTGGAATTGCCAACTGAGATTGATTAATGTTACACTTTGAGCACGGTTGAGAGTGAAAATGAAAATGGAAATAGGCTCTATGCACTTGCGTCGTGAATCACTTCCGCATTGACCGGAAAGGTGATTTCCAGCTTCCTGTCTAGCCCCGGTCTCAGTGAAAATGGTGCTGTCTGAATGGTTACAAGAGCTGCCCAAGACAAGTATCAGCTATGTTCATTGTATCGTTGATGTCTGGTCCCCTGCTCCGACAAGCAAACGTAACAAGGGATTTAAATTGTATATCTCAAGTTTTCTGCACAACTACGAGGGTAAGTAACGTTAGTTTGATCGCGTTGTGTTGTTGCTACCTGTTAGCGGCTAACGTTAGCCTATTGCAACGCAATCTTTTTTTTGTGTACTCACGTTATAAAAACAGCTTTTCCACACTTAAATAAAACGGCTCATATTTTGTGATCCTTCTACAAACATGCTGCTCTTCTCAGTTTCATGCAAAAATCAGGACACAGGTGAAGTTGTTGTCGGGGCTCTGTGTCAGGTCCATGAAGAAAGCTGAAAAACCTCACCGTAGGGTGAAGCTAGTATTGTGCAGATGACAGTTTTAAGATTGCCGGTTCAGTAACCCCACATTCCTGTTGTTAATGGGGATCTAGCTAAGATGGTAATTAAATATTAAATAAAAATAGGATGGAATTGGTTACACTTTAAGAAAATGTAAACGGTTGAGTTTGGCCTTGCTAGTCTCCAGTGGGTTATTTGCTGCATGCATTGTTCTTCTTTGATGGTTGTTGTTACTTTTAACCCAGTGTTAATTTGTTAATTCATGCATATTAGTTTTACGTTAATCTAAAAAACACACTCACAGCCCGTCTTCTTTAAAAAAAAATTAATTTTATTTAAGCATCCATTAACAACAGTCCGTGAAAACAGAAACAAAACAGGCATGACATATTTTCTTTTTCTTCCTGTTCCCCCTACCCTTCCTTATCTATCCCTATCCTGCTGCTACAAACAGTAATAATAATAATATAAATAAATTATAGACAAACAACTAATAAAAAATAAAATAATAACATACCGTTAATTCAAAAACGTGGACAACGTACAGAAAGGTGTCCATACAACCGTGGGTATAGAAACCAAGTCAGGACATGGACGAAAAACAAAAACAAAACAAAAAACTGCACAGGTTGATAAGCACTGTCAGTGACCAGAAACCATCCAGATCCAATGAGGCTGCCGGGCCGGGGCACAGGCACATACACAGCAGAACCAGCTCTCGTGTGACCCTCAGGATCGAGGGAGGGCATCCAGTCTCTCAAAGTAAGATAATAGAGGGGCCCAAGTTTTATAGAATTTTTGGGTTGAACCTCTAACACTAAATTTGATCTTCTCTAGTTTAAGGAAAAGAGTCAGATCTTGCAACCAGAGAGAAGCTTTGGGTGGATGTGCTGATTTCCACACTAATAGTATTCTTCTTCGGGCTAGGAGAGTAGAAAAAGCCAGTACATTTTTAAAATCGTGGGTTAATGGTATATCCTCCCCTGGGACTCCAAATATTGCCAGTTCAGCACTGGGTTGGATACTTGTATCAAAAGCTTCAGATAAGGTCTGAAAAATTATAGACCAGAAGTTGTGCAGCTTATCACAGGACCAGAACATGTGAGTTAGATTCGCCTTGACTGTATGGCAACGAACACAGTTTTCACTGACTGTAGGGTAAATCTTTGAGAGTCTGGCTCTGCTGTAATGAATCCTGTGGAGGACCTTGAACTGAATTAGTCCGAGTCGAGCGCATGATGTTGACCCATTTACTCTACGTAATGCGTGCTTCCAGGTCTCATCCGAGACGTGTATACCAAGCTCTTCTGACCATTCTGCTCTAATCTTGTTAAGTTTCACTACATTGAGTGATGAGATGCTATTATAGATTTTGGAAATGAGGCCTTTACATTGTGTAGGAGTTTGCAAGATGATGTCCATTCCTCCCTTTGGGGGTAAATTAGGAAAGCAAGGACTGATGTTGCGAACAAAGTCTCTAATCTGGAGATAACGGAATAGGGAGGAACGATGTAGACTAAATTTAGAGGCGATAGCATCAAAGGTAGCGAAAATACCATCTATGTAAAGGTCACTAAAGTTACTTAAGCCTGCTCTCTGCCATTGAGCAAAGACAGGATCTAATTTGGATGGCAAGAAAACATGGTTATCACATATGGGACTATAGATAGAGAAGTTTGTCATATTGAAGTGTTGTCTAAATTGTGACCATATTTTTAGTGTAGAGATTACAACTGGGCATGTAGAATATTGTTTAGGAGAGAGAGGAAGCTTTGAGGCAACTAATGCAGGGAATGATGATGGCTTACATGTATTCAGTTCTAATTGGCACCAGCCAACATCCGGTTGTTGTAACAAACAGACTACTTTTTGTAGGTTTGCTGCCCAGTAATAATACAATAGGTTAGGTAGAGCCAAACCCCCGTCTTCCTTTTGTCTCTGAAGGAAACGCCCACTAATTCTGGGGTGTTTGTTATTCCAGATGAACGAGGACAGCTGTTTATCAATAAGTTTAAAAAATGATTTGGGGAGAAAGATCGGAATACTTTGAAATAAATACATAAATCTAGGCAAGATATTCATTTTAATACATGCAACTTTGCCAGCTAGCGATAAATTTAAGACACTCCACTTCTGGAGATCGCGTTTAAGATTATTGAGCAGAGGGGTGAAATTTTTTTCAAACAGATCAGGAAAAGAACGTGTCACGTTGATTCCCAAGTATTTGAAACCTGTTCTAGAGAGAGGGAAGGGCAAATCAGTTTCTGTAATTTGGAGTGCAGAGTTATTGATTGGGAAACATTCACTCTTTAAGAAGTTCAACTTATATCCTGAAAATTTACCAAAACGGTTCAGTAAACTCACGATGATGGAGATAGATGATACCGGGTCAGAGATGTAGAGCAATAAGTCATCTGCATATAGGGACAGCCGATGTTTCAGCTGTTTTCTATAAATACCCTTAAAGTCCAGTGAGGTCTTAAGCATAATTGAAAGTGGTTCAATAGCTAGAACGAAGAGAAGCGGGCTAAGAGGGCAACCTTGTCTCTAGATAGAGAGAAGGGCCTAGACCTCGTTCTATTAGTGATTATGCTTGCTTTGGGTGATGTGTATAACAGCTGTACCCATGATATAAATTTGTGCCCAAACCCAAACCTAGCTAATACTGTAAATAAGTAAGGCCACTCGACTCGGTCGAATGCCTTCTCCGCGTTGAGAGAAACCACAACCTCAGGGGTCTCTCCCGGTGAAGGGGCATGAATAACACCAATAAGCCTACGTATATTAGAAAAAGAGTGACGACCTCTCATGAACCCGGTTTGATCCGAGGAGATTATATCTGTCATGACCGCGTCCAGTCTCAAGGCCAAAAGTTTAGCTAAAATTTTAACGTCTCCATTAAGGAGTGATATAGGCCTGTAGGAAGCGTAGTCCATCGGATTTTTACCATGTTTTAATAAAAGTGTAATATTAGCTTCTGTAAGGGTCTGTGGCAAGTTTCCATTCTCCAATGAGTTGTTAAACATTTCAAGTAAAAGAGGTGCTAATTTGGATGAATTTTTTTTATAGAATTCGATTGGAAAGCCGTCTGGTCCAGGGGTCTTGCCACTCTGCAATGCTGAAATAGAGTTGATAACTTCAGTAAGAGTGAGGGGCCTATCCACATCCCTCTTCTTATCTAGATCTATAGCAGGGATATTCAAGTCGTCTAGAAAATCTTTCATGTCTGAATTATCCTCTGGAAATTGTGAGGAGTATAAATCAGAATAAAAATTTTCAAAGACTTGGTTTATTTCAGCTGGATCAACAGTTTGCTCTGTAGTGGACTTTTGAATCTGTGGTATGAGCTGTGTCGCTGACCGACTTTTGAGTTGGTGGGCCAAAAGGCGGCCCGCCCTCTCACTGTGTTCGTATATGAAGCCTCGGGATCTGAGCAGGGATTGTTCAACATCCTGCGTTGAGATAAGGTTATATTGCATTTGTAGACATAGTCTCTCTTTATATAGCTCGGGGCAGTGCTGGGCACCGCTAATTCAAAAATTAGTTCCATAATTTCTAAAACGCTTATTAATTTTTTTAGGTCCACAATTTCAAAAGCACAAATGTCTTATGAAAATTAGGGGAAGCTAATCTAATCCGCTATTTATATATTTCTATATTATATATATATATATATATATATATATATATATATATATATATATATATATATATATATATATATATATATATATATATATATATATATATATATATTTATATATAGCCGGCAGCGTTATCAATATTTGCACTACACTGCCAACTGAAAAGTAACAAAAATGATCCTAAAAGGATGAAATTACAAAAATCAAAGGATTTATTTAATACTTTACGTACATATATTCTATTCGGCCACGAAATTAACAAAAAATAGAATGATCTTTTAATCCCTAAAACCACGTTTAAATCTCAAATACACGGGTGTGTCGCCACCGCATTTATACATAAAAGTAACCCAAATACATGAAACTAACGACTCGCCGTCGAATGGTCGACACAAAACCCTCAATAAACTCCTCCGGCCACGTTAATTTGGCTTGAAACAGCGGGGTTCTCTACGGATTTATCCATTAGTAACCAAGCACTACCGGTGTAACAGGCAGACACAGAGTTAGCGTCTAAAGGTAGTCAACAGATTTAATGAAAAGTAACTAAAATACATAAAAATAACGACTCACCGTCAAATGGTCGACACAAAACCCTCAATAAACTCATCCGGCCGTGTTAATTTGGCTTGAAACAGCGGGGTTCTCTATGGATTTATCTAAGTACCCAGCACAAACAGTACTAGCCACAGAATTAGCCCTCGAGTTCACCTCTGAGTGACCCAGAAGATGTCAAGATGGAATAGTCCATTTTTAGTAGGGGGATAAAGAAATCGACCGTTTTTTAAATTGCGTATTTAATGATCGTTTTCATCGTAACTATAATTATTTTTATGTTAAATGTACATTAACAAGCAGGATCAATGTTAGTGATGTAGGTGACTGCACGGGGCGAGGCGGGGCCGGGGCCACTGCTGAAATGGGACCCCCAGGCATTTACCTACATGGTAGATCCGAGTCTGTTCTCAGCTCTGCCCCCCTCCCCCTCACACCCTTTCCTCCTCTCTGCTGTTTACGGTGGGGAAAAAGGTAAAACAAGCAGCATAAGAGCTTGTAAATAAGTTTATTGGTTTTTACTGATAGATAATTAGTTATTAGCGGTACTGCATTTTAAATAAAAATAGCACAAATCCGCTTATGAATTATAAAAGTTAGTCAATTCACAAAAACGCTGACAAAAAGTTTAGGTCCACTGTAAGCGGATTAGCGCTTTAGCGCTACCTAACGTTCATTTGCCCACCACTGGCTCGGGGGAGGGTGATATAGAGTGCCTACGGTCCAGTTCTAGCATAGAACTAATAAGTTGGTTCTGCCTTGCTTTTTTAATTTTGTTGCATGTAGCAGTGTAAGATATTATTTCACCTCTGATTACCACTTTTAATGTTTCCCACAGGATAGAGGGAGACACCGAGTCTGATTTGTTTTCGAGCAAAAAATTATCTATCACAGTAGACATCAATTCAAAAAAATTTATCATCTGCTAACAAAGTTGAGTCAAGTCTCCACATCGGGCGGTGAGCTTGATTAAGTGATGAGGCTAAATCCAATATAACTGGAGAGTGATCAGACTCTACGATAGCAGAATATTCACTTTTCTTGACAAAGGGTAACAGAGATTTATCAATAAAAAAATAATCAATCCTTGAATATGACTGATGGACATGTGAAAAGAAAGAAAACTCCCTACTATCTGGAAACAAAAAGCGCCAAGGGTCAATGCAGCCCGTCTCCTTCATGAATACTCCTAAGGCCTGGGCCATCTTTGATGGGGATGTCGAACTTGAGCTTGATCGGTCTAGGGTTGGATCCATTACACAGTTCATATCACCACCCAAAATCAGGCGGTGAGAGTTCATGTTAGGTAGAGCAGATATTAACCCGGACACAAAGGCGGGGTCGTCCCAATTAGGAGCATATATGCAAGCAAGTGTAACCTGAGTATCATATAGAGAACCAGATACTATAACATATCTACCCTGTGGGTCTGATATGGACTCGCTTAAAGTAAACTGTATATTTTTGTGTATCAATATTGCTGTCCCTCTGGCTTTTGTGTTAAATTGTGAATGGTAAACTTGTCCCACCCATGGCTTCTTAAGTTTTATATGATCTGTAGAAATCAAATGAGTTTCCTGTAAAAATGCAATTTCAGTTTTTAGTTTTTTAAGGTGAGCAAAATTTTTTGCACGTTTCACTGGTCCTCTCATGCCCTTCACATTCCAGCTGGTAAAACGAACCATTGAGGCCCCCCTCTCATATTACTGTTACATATGTCAGCAATAACAATCTAATTTTATACGTGTTCCGGCCAGACAGCCCCACCCGGCAGCGCATGTCCACTTATCCACAGTATACAAACTTGAGAAAAAAATCAAATAAAAAAAACAACACAAATCACAAATGTGAAAGCAAAATGCAGCACTGAACCCAACCCTTATTAGAACCCACCCCGACTGAGTCTTCACTTCTCTTGACGAAGCCAACTGCTGTCCCCTAAATACCTGATAGGTCTTCCGATAGGCCAAACACACAGTTCCAAACTAACTTTAGAAGGTTCCCAATAAACTTAGCATGCAGGAGTTACACACTAAAGTATCAGTAATAATAAATAATGGGTAATTAAGCTCCACAGGGCACCCATACAATGACCCACGTCACTATAAATGTGAGTTTTTAGGCTAAAGTACACTAATTTAAATTAAATTATGACGGCCAGCAGCAGACATTAGAACTGGAGAACCAACAATTAAACCTTTAACATATAATTTTTAATTTCTGACCGTAAGTAGGTGGTAAACAAAGCAACAGAAATAGCAAAAATAGTAATAATATCAATAAAATTAAAATAATAGTAACAATAAAGGGTCTATTCGTTTGCATGTAAACATGGCGCAAACATACTCACAAATGTATAGATTTATGTCCTTGTGAGAGAAAAAAAACGGTATATCCATTTGAAGTTGAGTGTTGTCCAGTCATTTAAAACAGAGTGTGCAAATGCAACTCCCAACTCAATAGAAATAAATAAATAAACATTTTTTTTAAATTATTATTATTATTACTTTACTTTTTATTTTATTTTTATTTTCTTTCTACTATTTAGTAACCTCTTTCCTCATTCTCTGATGATTTTACCCTCTTTTTACGTCCTCTCCATCCATGCTGCATTCTGAGCACCCCCTGCCGTCCCCCAAGTCTGCTTGTCAGAAGTTTGTTTACTTTGCGACACAACTGTCGTAAAAAGCCTGGGCTTCCCCCGGCGTTTCAAACAGATGGGTTTCCCCTTTAAACGTGACTTTAAGACGGGCAGGGAAAAGAAGACGAAACGACACACCTCTCTTGTAGAATGCTCCTTTAACGTCGTTGAACGCCGACCTTTTCTTTGCAAGAGTGACGCTAAGATCTGGATATATTCTGAGAGTGATTCCTTGATACTTTATTTCGTGTTGCCTGGACCATCTTAAAGCGACTTCCTTCTCCCGATATCGATGGAATACAACAATGAAGGGCCGCGGTGGTCGTCCTGCTGCGGGCTTGGGTCCAGCTGTGCGGTGCACGCGTTCCAATTCCGGGGGAGAAGGAAATGTGTCGTCTCCCATAACATCCTTTAGCAGCTCGGAGATAAACTTGGTTGGATCCTGGCCGTCTTCACTGCTTTCAGGTATGTTAAGCATGCGTAGGTTTGATCTCCGAGATCGATTTTCCAGGCTTTCCAGGCGTTCAAGTAAGGTTGCGTTTTGGGCATGTAGAGTTTTAACGACAGCCTCAGTTTCACATAAACGTTTAAAATTGTCGCCTGCCAGGGTTTCAGCTGCCACAAGACGGCCCGTCTTCTTCTTCTGAAGGCTAGAAGTTACTCTCTGATTTAAGGAGGGTGAACATTTGTGCTCAAAACAGTTTTCAGTTTATTAAAAAATAGACTGTGTGCACCCTCATGTTATGTTTAACTTGTCTTCTAGTGTCCTGGAGGAATATGTCGGAGAACTGGGCAGCAGAGGAGTGGAGTGAGGATGTCTGTGTGAGTCAATCTAGTACATTCAGCTACATGTTTACATCCATCCATCCATCCATTTTCTTCCGCTTATCCGGGGTCGGGTCGCGGGGGTAGCAGCCTAAGTAGGGAGGCCCAGACTTCCCTCTCCCCAGCCACTTGGAGCAGCTCCTCTGGGGGAATCCCAAGGCGTTCCCAGGCCAGCCGAGAAACATAGTCCCTCCAGCGTGTCCTGGGTCTTCCTCTGGGTCTCCTCCCGGTGGGACATGCCCGGAACACCTCACCAGGGAGGCGTCCAGGAGGCATCCTAACCAGATGCCCGAGCCACCTCAACTGGCTCCTCTCGATGTGGAGAAGCAGCGGCTCTACTCCGAGTCCCTCCCGGATGACTGAGCTTCTCACCCTATCTCTAAGGGAGAGTCCAGACACCCTGCAGAGAAAACTCATTTCAGCCGCTTGTATCCGAGATCTCTTTCTTTCGGTCATAACCCAGAGCTCATGAACATAGATGAGGGTAGGAACATAGATCGATCGGTAAATTGAGAGCTTTGCCTTTTGACTCAGCTCTTTCTTCACCACGACAGACCGGTACAGCGCCCGCTTCACTGCGGACGCTGTACTAGGGTTGTGCGATATGACGATATATATCGTGGGGACGATAGAAACGTGTCTATCGTGCTACTTCCCTTCTATCGTCTCTATCGTGATAAATAAGAATAAAAAAATAACTGTTGCAAAGAAGCTTCATATGGGGTTTTGCGAGATGACGGCGCTGCTTTATGTTTGACGCACGCGCGGGTTTGCGACACATGCTTTACGTTGTTAAACTCGAGAGCAACAGAGCCGCAGGCGCATGAAGCCGGTGTCTCAACAAGGAGAAAACAGCTGCACAGGCAGCCCAAGAAGAATAACTTTTACCAAAAAGAGGGGGAAGCTCACCTTGTTAGCTTCCATTATTTCGCTCCGCTGAAACTCGGAGACAAAATGGGTCCAGAGGACACGAACCCAGAGTCCAACCGAGTCCGAACTCGGGTCCAGTTAACCAATACAAAACAGACCAGAGACACAACAGAACCGCAATCAAACGCAACGTTTTCTCTTTTCTGTTTCTTGCTTTGTTTACTCAAACTTCAGAGCGGATTTCTTCTTCGTGAGTTTCATTAGCAGCTGTTGTTTTACCGCCACCTGCAGGAAAAATTTGGACCAAAGTAGAAAAGGAGTTGTTTGTTTGTTAGTTTATTCATTTTATAATATGAAATACAACAATTAACGTATTCATAATAGAAAAAAAATAAAAAATAAAATGAAAGGTAGCAGATGAAGAATAAATCTTATTAAATCTGCTCCTTATTCATCTAATAACAGTTCAAACAATATTTTCTATAATAACAAAATAAGTAAATAACTCAGTCAATTTTCAATTCACATATATCACACATTAAATTAGATTCATTTATATTTTTTTAGCAATTCATTTTTTACCAGTTTCTTAAATACAAGGAATGATTTGGCTTCCTTAACATTTGTCATTTGCAAGTCATTCCATAATCGTACTCCTTGAATTAAGGTAGATCTTAGGTAGATCTAGTTTCTACTTTGGTCCAAATTTCCTTGTTCTTTTTGTTCACATTCTTATAATTGTAACTATCTGTAGTAAAATAATAAAATAAAAAAACTTTGGTCCAAATTTTTTTTGTACACACACACATCGTGCTGTATATATCGTGATATATATCGTTATCGTGATATAAAAAAGTCCATATCGTGATATATGATTTTTTCCATATCGCCCAGCCCTACGCTGTACCTATCCGCCTATCGATTTCACGCTCCAGTTTTCCCTCATTCGTGAACAAGACCCCGAGATACTTAAACTCCTCCACATGTTTACATTCTTGGTCTAATTATTTTGACCTCGTGTGTTTTTATGCAGCTCTCAGAAACTAAAGTCTTCACTCCCAGACTGTTCCTCCTGTTAGCACCCTAGGAAGCAACACCTCCATTGGTCGACTGCCAGGTTTGGGAGCACCTGTACCTCCACCATCCTCCTCCAGCGGGGACATGAAGGTTTCTGAATTTAACACCACCTCTCTGTCGTCACAGTTCAGCCGTAAGTTCATCAGTATCTGTGCAGTCTTGTTTGAATGTATGTGCGTGATATAGATTTAATTATTGTGTGTGTGTTTGCAGGTGACTTTGGCCTGCAGCCAGAGCCTTGTGCTGAGCCAGCTGGTTCAGAGACACTCCGGCCCCTCCTTGCCTCTGGCACGTCAGCCCAGTCCATCTCAACAAGCAGCACTTCTTCAGCGTCGTCTGCGCCCCAACACATCAGCACAGGCTGGCCTGGTTCTGGCTGCTGCTGGTGCTAAATACCTTATCAGTCAAAGCAATTACAAGATTTTTTTTGTAAAATTTTCAGCCTACCTACTTCGTAGCAGATTCCATAAATCAATAAAAGTTTTATTTTAAAGGTTTTTAGCATATGATTTCTTACCTGCAAAATCTTGACCTTCTATTTCACAATTAAAGTGTTCAAATATTGAAATACAGAGGATATTGTGTTGTTGTTACTGTGGCTATAAAACAAGACTAACAATAATAAAAAAAAATATCCAATTGAATGGATAATATATCTGTAATTTTCATTTAAGGCATTTGATTGTTAATATGTTTGTTTAACTTTACCCTGTTTTTGACACTATCAAATAAACAAGGTTTTTCAAAGTTGGACCTCTCAAAAAACTTTATTTTTATTTTACATAGGTACAATAACAAAATTAATTTAAAAGATATCCACATACCAAAATACAGTGGTCAATAAAATGTTTAGGTACTGCACTTACAAAAATGTGACATTTATTTTTATTTACCTCCAAAGAAAACAGTACAACATGTTTCCATCAAGAATATCTACTTACAAATGTAAGACAATGTCAATATAAGTAAATGACAGCATTTTGTTTTTCTTCAAGACTGTGCCATCAGCTTTTCTGTCAAACTTCATATCTCCATTTCCTGACCAAAGAGAAGACTTTACTCTGGAGGAGCAGGGATGAAGGTGTTTGACACCGTAGTTCTGTACAGTCCAGGATAACTTGTGTGTCACTGTAGCGGCCATCAAAATCTTGTGCTGCAGCTCGGGGGCGGCTGCTGGTTATGGTGGGAGTTGGTGAAGACCAGACTGTGTGGAAGCAGAGGAAGGTGGTTCTCCTCCTCCAACACCAGGCTTCTGCAGCAAAGAGGCGAGATATATGAATCTTGTGCACCACAGAGCCTGCAGAACCTAGATTAGTGTGTACAGTATTTACATGTCAGTACACTAACACACAGTGAACTAAAAACTCAATTTAATATACAATAAAATGACAAGTTAAACAGGCAAAATCAATAAAAAATGAAGTAAAATCAATAAAAATTGAAGTAAAATCAAGTCTCTATGGAGAAAACATTACCTTTGCACTAGCCTGGTTGTAACCAGACCCTTGTCCTTCACTTCGCTTTGGACTAGGGTCTGGCATTCCTCCCATTTAAAACGATTTCTCCTGGAGATTTTTGAATGGACCAATCAGAGAACAGAAGGTGGAGTTTTGTTAGTTTAGCCTGGCAAGGTCCAGGCTATCGGATAAATTGCTCAGAAACCACTCGGTGGATATTTTTTCTGCTACCAGTGTGTAATTATATGGCTCTAATTTACTGACTGTTGGCCTAGATAAAACATTTGAGATAAAATTCGATTTTTTATCATTTATTTTCGTAGCGCACCCGAGGCTGTTTGGAAAATGTCAAACCGAAACTATTTAAAGGACAACACCCACCGTGACAGTAACAATTCACCATATTGGAGAATTACTGTAGTATTTTATGAATTTTATTTTCATTTTTGCATTTGGGCCAGGCGAGGGTTAAAAAAAAAAAAAAAAAAAAACCCACTCCCGAATGAATCCGGAAACCTGGCCGAAGAGTCCCGAAGGGTCATGCCTTTTGTTACATTGATCTCCACCCAGAAAGCAAGGCAGAAGGTAGGAGTGAGTTTCCATGGAGGTTTATGAGAGTGAGAGTAAAACTGCATATTTCCTGGTGCATTTTTGTGTACAACTGGACCAGTGGTCTGCTTTTATTTTTTATTTATTTTATAGACCTTTTTAATAAGATATAACACCGCTGCGACTGTTGCTGGCTGCTCTCCTCTCCTCTGCCCAGAGAGGAGCGAGCCGCGCGGCTTCTCCCTGGCTCCCCGTTCCGCTGCGTCAGCTTTGAAGTTCGTGCCGGGGCTCGGTTCTGTCCCAGCCTTGTTGCTGGAGCACGGGGAAGCACAGAGAGCACGGGAGAGCACGGGGAAGCCCGCGCGCTCAGAGCTCCGCGCTGCGGCTGCCTTTCTACTCCCGACCTGTCTGGTCAGGGGAGAGAATAAAAAGGCGATGCGGAAATGAATGAATTTGTCGCGATCAAGCGAATTAAACTAGTATGTCTACGTGGATGCTGCTCAGAATATGACAGACATCAGTGAGCGACCGCTTCTCTTTTTTTTTTCCTCTCTTAGAGCAGCGGTCATGGAAGTTGATGAAGGCTTATTAAAACTCCGCCTGTAACTCCAAGGCGGAATCTTTAGTGATGTGAATGCCCATATTTGGAGAGGGGCAGATCTTCCCGGAGCTTCTGCTAAAATCTGCTATAAATCATGAAATAACACATTTTGCATTATTTCTCTACAATATAAATAAACGCTCCTGTATTATTTTTAAATAAACTAATAAATATTAATGGCGATGCAATTTGAAAACATGGTGGGTCATGGACTTTAAATCCAGCAGATTTGACCATTTCGTGAATTGATTTAGGAACTGTTAAGCTCAGGAACACTTCTGATATAACGTCAGCTAAGAAATATATTTTTTATCAGCAGAGAAATAATAGTTTTTTACCTTGTTTTGATGAAAATTCCTTCGTGGCGGCAGCCATTTTGAATGACGACGTCAGTCGACATCGTTCAAAACTCCGCCTTCTGCTCTCTGATTGCTCAGGAACACTTCTGATATAACGTCAGCTAAGAAATATATTTTTCTCAGCAGAGAAATAATAGTTTTTTACCTTGTTTTATTGAAAATTCCTTCGTGGCGGCAGCCATTTTGAATGACGACGTCAGTCGACGTCGTTCAAAACTCCGCCTTCTGCTCTCTGATTGGTCCGGTCAAAACCTACCGGAGATATCCTTGTCTATGGGACAAGTCCCAGACTGTGCAGTGAAGGGAAATGAGAATTGAGCGGAGCTGTGCAGGAAGGCGAGGGCCAGGCTACCTTTGCACAGGTGTGATATGGTTCTCAGCAGCAGGTGCACATGAGGGAGTGAAGACTTTAGTTTCTGAGAGCTGCATAAAAACACAAAATAAGTCAAAATAATTAGACCAAGAATGTAAACATGTAGCTGAATGTACTAGATTGACTCACACTGACATCCTCACTCCACTCCTCTGCTCTGCTGCCCAGTTCTCCGACGTATTCCTCCAGGACACTAGAAGACAAGTTAAACATAACATGAGGGTGCACACAGTCCATTTTTTAATAAACTGAAAACTGTTTTGAGCACAAATGTTCACCCCCCTTAAATCAGAGAGTAACTTCTAGCCTTCAGAAGAAGAAGAAGGGCTGTGAGTGTGTTCTTTAGATTAAAGTAAAACTAATATGCACGAATTACCAAATTAACACTGGGTTAAAAGTAACAACAACCATCAAAGCCCTTCTTCGTCCCTTCTTCCGGCACTCGGCAAGGCAGGTCGCATATCTTTCTGCTCTTCCCTCCCTAAGTTTTTCCTACTCCCTGCTTGCTTTTCGTCTCGTCTGCGACCCTTCAGCGCTCACTCGAACCAATATGGAATTAATCAATTGGGCTGTTTCTTCAATGGATAAGATTTTTTCCACGAAGCGGACCGTGTCAGGAGAAGCTGTCTGTCCCTCCGACACACACGCGGCTGGATACGTGCTGGACTCGTGGGGTCAGTGGCAGCCCATGTGTCTGTCCGTTCTGAGTGTCGAAGACGTGGAGGATTTGTGGATTANATATATATATATAGTATATATATATATATATATCATATAAGTCAAGTACTTTATTGTCAGATCTGCAATATGTACTGTACAGGACATACACAGGACCGAAATTGCGTTTCTCTCAGTCCCTCGGTGCAACAGTAAACATCTAAACATTGAAACACTGAAACATATAATAATAGACATAAGCATAAAATAGTAAAACTAACACTGTCCTGAGTTTTTGCATAGTGGTATAAGAGTATGAAAATTTACACCAACTCTAAAACTAAAACTAAAACATTAAACATTTAATGAACATAATACTGTCCTGAGTTTTTGCATACTAGTATAAAAAAAGAGTATAAAAAGTATAACTAAAATAAACTAAAGGTTTCTAGCATTGACATTTGCAAAGTGGCAAAGCAGCGTATGAGTTAATGTACACAGTATATGTATGAGGTAGTAGTTGATTGGAATTAATCAATTGGGCTGTTTCTTCAATGGATAAGATTTTTTCCACGAAGCGGACCGTGTCAGGAGAAGCTGTCTGTCCCTCCGACACACACGCGGCTGGATACGTGCTGGACTCGTGGGGTCAGTGGCAGCCCATGTGTCTGTCCGTTCTGAGTGTCGAAGACGTGGAGGATTTGTGGATTATTGGATTATTGGTAGCAACTGCTCTGTTTTTTGGCGTAACCGGAGTTGTTTGTTATCGGAAGCTGAGGGAGGCTTCGGCGGCTATCAGAGCGCTGTCGGGACTGCCTGATCAGCAAAATTCTCTGAACCGGGTCGTGGGCTCCTCATCCCAGCTGCTGTATGAGCTCAATCGCACGATTGGTGCAGTGGTGGACCACCGTGCACCTGCTGTCCGTTTTGGGACTTGTTTGCAGCCACCCAGGATCGATCAAGGGACAGGTGGAAGCTCATGAAAGCGGGGCAGAGCAGAACCACATATTTGGATTTCTTTCGGCCATGAAACAGCACCCACAGACTTGGAGGCGGCAGTGGAAAAGAACACTGTGGTCTATTTGGATAACAAACAAGAACATTATCTGGCTTCTGCACATGTCCTTGAAAAGCGGGCTGTGGGAATCCATTCTCCTAGAGTGAGGAGTTGAAGAGCCCCCCCCCCCCCCCCTCCCCAGAGATTTCTGTGAGGCTTCGGATAACACCCAGCTGCACACCTGCTGAACTTTGTGTTTGTCTGAAATTAATCATGGACCCAATCTCCTTGCCTGCCGTATTTCCTTTGTTATTGTACCTAAATGTGCTCTGATATGGTTTTTACTGAATCACGCGGTGTCTTGAAGACAAAATGTGATTCATCTTTTTTTAATATCAATGCTGTGAATCCCAGTGTTTCTGCCTGTTTTTCCTGCTTTTGACCTTCATCTGGAGACAGATTGGGCCTGGCCGCGCTAAGAGCATATCAATGTGTTGAATAAACATGTCGTGTGTTGATAAAACATATCGTGTGTTGATAAAACATGTAATGTGCTTTGTTTTGCTGCAGCTTTTGCACTCATTTCTCTTCTGGATGCCTGCAACTACATACTTACGTTGTAATCGGTGAAAATTGATGCAATGTTAATAAAACTCCTTGATTCCTTGATTCCTTGATTCAAAGAAGAACAATGCATGCAGCAAATAACCCACTGGAGACTAGCAAGGCCAAACTCAACTGTTTACATATTCTTAAAGTGTAGCCAATTCCATCCTATTTTTATTTAATATTTACCATCTTAGCTAAATCCCCATTAACAGGAATGTGGGGTTACTGAACCAGCAATCTTAAAACTGTCATCTGAACAATCCTAGCTTCACCCTACGGTGAGGTTTTTCAGCTTTCTTCATGGACCTGACACAGAGCCCTGACAACAACTTCACCTGTGTCCTGATTTTTGCATGAAACTGAGAAGAGCAGCATGTTTGTAGAAGGATCACAAAATATGAGCCGTTTTATTTAAGTGTGGAAAAGCTGTTTTTATAACGTGAGTACACAAAAAAAAGATTGCGTTGCTAATAGGCTAACGTTAGCCGCTAACAGGTAGCAACAACACAACGCGATCAAACTAACGTTACTTACCCTCGTAGTTGTGCAAGAAACTTGAGATATGCAATTTAAAGCCCTTATTACGTTTGCTTGTCGGAGCAGGGGACCAGACATCAACGATACGATGAACATCGCAGATACTTATCTTGGGCAGCTCTTGTAAACATTCAGACAGCACAATTTTCACTGAGACCGGAGCTAGACAGGAAGCTGGAAATCACCTTTCCGGTCAATGCGGAAGTGATTCACGACGCAAGTGCACAGGGCCTATTAGGTGTGCACTCGTAGACACCCCAAGGTGTGTAGTGGCCAGGGCGCGAACCCGCGTCCTTCGGGTCCCAAGTCGAAAGCCCTGCCACTACACCATCTTGGCTCCATTTATGGCCCAACTGATCACCAAGTCCAATGTCTTGAGAAGGAGACGTAAAGAAAAACTCAGTGAGCTGGTGCAAACTGAAGAGTTGCTGGAATGCAAAGCAACTGCATTGAGGCACATGTAATGATTACTGTGTTTATTTCTTATTCGCCATTGTTCAACCAAGTTACTTTAAAATAGCTATGAGTCTTGTTGTAACCTAAGCTATATTTTATTAAACCTAGTCGTGGTTCAGTTTCTTCTTTTGAACTTTTTTCTTTCCACTGTATCTCAGTTCTGTTGTAGGTTTGAGATTCACGGATTTAATTGAAAACAACAGCAGTTTTGTAAATCAAAGATTTGTTGCTTAATAAAACAAAGTGACGATAAGGTCTTGAATTTATTTTGGAAGGTCTTGAAAAAGTCTTGAAAAGGTATTGAAATTAACTTCATTATTCCTGCATATACCCTGTATTAAAAATGACACGAAACAGCAACTTGTAAAAGTTAGTTTCGCTCTTTTTCCCCCCCCCCTCTCTCTCTCTCTCTCTCCCTGAGCAGCGAAGGAGGTGTGTGTATGCGCGCGCTGGAGAGAGACAGTAGATTTATTACTGAGGAAATATTTAAAATGACACGAAACGACAACTTGTAAATGTCTGACGTCTGTCCCACAATAAATACGTTGCGGTCCAGTTCATGCTCAGCTGAGTTCTGCTCCATGCCTCTTTTGGAGCCGCGCTACGGCTTCATTTATGAACACGTTTATGTGAGCGGGACCTGCCCGCCTTCAACTGTGGTCTTATGAATGACCCGGGGAGGATTAAAGCCGGACTGGTCTGTGTGGCAATTGCGCGGATTTGACTTATGAAAGTGGCTAATATTGCAGGTCCAAGACTTTGGAATGAGTTGTCACTGCGTGTCAGGCAGGCTCCCACACTCAGTCTTTCTCGCTTGAAAACCCACTTCTATTCTCTTGCCTTTAACATGGTGTGATTTGTTTTGATCCTCTGTACTATACAGTACAGCGTTGGCCATTTTAGTTAGTTTCTGCTGCTAGTTGTATCTTTAGGCCCGAGCAGCTAAGCGTTGCAAAGGCCTATTGTAATTGTACTGTTTATTATTATTTTTAGGCCCGAGCAACGAAGGGTTGCGAAGGCCTATTGTAGTCGCTCGATTTCTTCACTATTATTATTTTTCCGTCACTTCGCTTTGCTGCGAAGGCCTATTGTAATCGCTCGATTTCTTCACTATTATTATTTTTCCGTCAATTCGTGCGGCTGTTTGGAGCCTTTAACATATTCAAAAACTCACTAAACTTGACCCAAAATTGTCCCCCAACTAAAAATGTTGGATTCTGGTGGAATCGCAAGTGGGCGTGGCCAAACTGCTCTACCATGCCCCCTAACGTGAGTTGGGGGAAACCGTAGGTCCTACAGATCTGAAACTCGGTACATGGGTAGATCCCCCCGATTCAAGAAAAAAAGTATCTTGCAGGTACCCTCTAAAATGCACAGGGAGGTGGCCATTTTGGGTCAAATGTCAAATGTTGGTCATTTTTCATTTTTACTCCTGTCGAACTTTGACAAACTCCTTCTCAGGCATTCGACCTATCTGCTTCATTCTTGGTCAGAATGCAGTTAAGGCATGGGCCTTTAAAAGTTATCAATAAAATTGACTTTTCGTATATGTTCAAGGGGCGTGGCGGAGCGGTGAACTGGGCGTACTCGCCGAAACAAACGAAACGCTATAACTTTCTCATTAAATGGTCAATTGGCACCAAACTTGGCGTTAGGGATCCTGGTTGGATGCCTGACGATCCTATGTTGTCATAGTCTGACCTCACTTAAGCCCCACCCCCTCAGAACAGGAAGTGACTTTTTTGGCTTGGAAAGCTCCAACCCTAGCTCTCTTGACCTAATCAAGATGATCTTGTGTCAGATGACTGATAACAAGTTGGTCTCACTTGTTTTAAAGTGCCAAGGGTTTTCAGCAGAGGGCATGGCCGGCACGGCAAAGTCACAGATCATGCCGCCGCCATACATTTTGCTCTAGATACCACATGTTTAAGCCCAGCTGCACCAAGCTCAGACATTGATCCTTGTTCACCCCCCGGCAGGGATCCAGTGCAACGTTGGGTGGGCGTGGCCTAATTCCTCAATAACACCCTCTAGAATATTTAAAAAAAAAAAACGGCTCCTAACCATGCTTTATCCCAAAATTATGAAAGTTGGTACACATGTGTATCTTGTCAGGACCTACAAAAAAGTCTCTTGGAGCAATGGTCCGAAGCCAAAAGGAAGTCGGCCATTTTAGGTCAAACTCACAATTTTGTCTATTTCATTGACGTCATATCTGAGCGAACTCGTCCTAGAGCTTTCGAGATCCAGGTGTCAAACTCGGTCAGCACAATCTTGAGGCATTGAAGGTCAAAAGTTGTTAAAATAATTTTTCCATGTCAAAGCATGTGGGCGTGGCCAAGCTTCAAATCTGGCCATTCTCCATGAAACATCAAGCTGGAATATCTTTCCAATACTGTATAAGCTCTCAGCTGCACCAAACTCACTAAGATCGATACTTGTCCATCGCTCGACAGGACTGCAATCCAATATGTAGTGGGCGTGGCCTGGTTCTTCCACAGCGCCCCCTAGAATATATTTTAAAAATCAGCCCCTAGCCATGCTTTATCCCAGAATTATGAAACATGGTACACATGTGTACATTGTCAGGACCTACAAAAAAGTCTCTTGGAGCCCTGGCCCGAAACCAACAGGAAGTTGGCCATTTTGGGTCAAAGGGTCATTTTGGTCACAAATTTCACACCTTTCTGGAGGTTTAAAGCCACTCCATCTCTCACTCCCTTGACCTAGTCAAGAGGATCCTGTGCTAGAAGGCAGATATTACATTGATCTGATGCAATTTAAAACACTAGGAGTTTTCGTTGGAGGATGTGGGCGTGGCAACGTGGCAAATACAAGACCAGCAAGCGATGCTGGAGCTCTGGAGTTTGCATGTGATTTTGAATATTTGGAAATTGCGCACCATGATAGCGACTGGGCGGACTAGCTAGAGTTCCCACGCTCGCCACAATAAGGCCGGAGCGGCGCTAAGCTGCGAGGGCCTCATCGCCGCTTGCGGCTTAAATTTTTTATTTATTTATTCTTGGATCAAATGAAATGGCTTTTTGGGGGCCTTAACATATATGAAAACTCACCAAATTTGGCGGACTCATAAGGACTGGTGAAAAATTATGTATTTTGGGGGGCTTGGCAAAAATTGCAACAGAAACAGCTCAAGAGCGCCCCCTAGAAAATTTCAAAATATCCTTCGCATTGGCCTTAGTTTGACGTAGAATCTTGAAATTTGGTACACTTGTCCAACTCACCAAGATGCACAGAAAACCCTCTGGCACCAACGTTGTATGATAAATGGTAAGGCGGCCATTTTGGAATGATGACCTAATTTTCACACCTTTTTGGCCGTTTACAGCCTCCGCATTTGAACGAACTCCTCCTATGGATTTCGCTCGATCGGGTTCAAACTTGGCCAGTTTCTTCATAAGGCACGGGGAACAAACCTTATCAAAACGGTTAGTTTTCATGCATGCTGAAGGGGCGGGGCCAGACGTCAGAGTTGAACATCTCGCCATGAAAAACGAAACGCTTACAGCGCCTACACGAAAACTGTCTAATACATCAAACCTTCAGTGATTGACGCACATCCGGTCCCCTGCAATACTGAATGGTCAAATCATGACATCACTTAAGCCACGTCCCCTGACAACAGGAAGTGTAAAGTTTTACGTTGAACGGTCCATATCGGACCCCTGTTACCTAATCAGCGTGACATTGTGTCCAGTGACCGAAGACATGTTGGTGTAACAAGCTTTCCAACACTGACCGTTTTGGGTGGAGCATGTGGGCGTGGCGAAGTAAGACGTAACGCCGTCACCATACGTTTGGTTCTAAACTCCACAGATTTGATCCGAGGAGTACCAAAATCAGTATGATCGATCATTGCCCACCCCTTGAACAAGAGTCTATGCTAATTAGCCAATAGCCTCCATAGCGCCCCCTAGAATATTTAAAAACATCAGCCCCAAACCATTTTTGGCCCGATAATTCTGAAACTTGGTGAATATATGTATCTTCTCAGGATCTACGAAAAACTGGTCCAAACAAACAGGAAGTCGGCCATTTTGGGTCAAAGGGTCATTTTCTGGCATTTTGAAATGCGTATTTGAACAAACTCCTCTTAGGGATTTTGAAGGATTACCTTCAAACTTGGTTAATATGCCCTTAACACATTGGACGGTAAAAGTTATCAAATGCTTGCGTTTTCATTTATCCTAAAGGGGTGTGGCCAGGCCTCAAACTTGCACTTCACGCCATAAATTTCAAACCGCTATAACTTTCACATAGAAAGACCAAATTGTACCAAACTTGGCATGAGTCATCCCTGTTGGATGCCCGGCAATCCTCTGTGGTCATGTTGTGACGTCATCGAAGCCCCGCCCCATCAAGTCAAAGTCAACTTTATTGTCAAAACTACAATATGTACAGGACATACACAGGATTGAAATTGCATTTCTCTCTCAGTCCCTCGGTGCAACAGTAACCATTTAAACACTAAACAATTAATAAACAAGCATAAAATGAAATAATAAAAGTTTATTACGGTCCTGAGTTTTTTGCATAGTAGTTTTTCATAGTAGTATAAAAGTATAAAAAGTTTTACAAACATCAAAAACACCAACATTTAATAAACATAATCATAAAATGAAATAGATAACAGGAAGTTACTTTTTTTATTGGAAGGCTCCCTCTCTGACACCCTTGATGGATGATCCTTGGTTAGAAGACGTATAACAAGTTGCTCTGACTTACTTTAAAGCGCTAAAATTTTCAATGAAGGATGTGGGCGTGGCGGCGTGACCATGTCAGAAATGACGCCGTCGCCATACGTTTGGCTCTAAATTCCACAGAATTGAACCGAAGTGCACCAAAATCACTATGATCAATCATTATCCACCTCTTTAACAGGCTTCCATGATAAGTGGCCAATACCCTCCACAGCGCCCCCTATATTATTACTAGGGGTGCACCGATTTCAATTTTCTGGCCGATCACCGATTTTTAGAAAGTCTGACCTGCCAATTCCGATTTTGGCCGATACCGATTTTCAGGTGTTAAAAGGTCAAAATGCACCTTAAATTTTCCAATCTTACTTTATTGTAAATGATGTTTAACCATAAAAAAATCAGTTATTTTTACTCTTTCACTTGTTAAATAAAAAAATAAATAAAAAATAAAAAAGATAATGCAGCATGTGTAACATTTTCAAGTCAGTGGGTAACAAGAATTA